>BLKR01014791.1:207500-250056 GCA_011170035.1 Teleogryllus occipitalis | reverse complement strand
AGTATTTAAGGTAGGGAGGTCATTGTTTATTTGCACAAGATGGAGCAAGAACGTTAATCCAGACTTAGGACTATAATTATAATAGAAATAGGATTGCAGTTTGTTTATTATAATCTAGTGTGTATGTGTATGTGCCTCTGGAAAAAGTTTAAGAATACATGCCTAATTTTACCAGAGCCATCCAAGTGTTTCATTAGAATTCGATCCGCCCTGTATTCTATCCATTGCAAGCTACCCCTTATTTGCCTCTCACAGGCAAGACGTACGAACAACCTGACAGGCCTGGCGTCGGAGCGACAGTAGGCTGCCGCACGGCGCTGGTAACGCCCGAGCGGTGCTTCACACCCTCAGGGCTAACGACCCCTGATCAAAGACCAGGTTGCATTGTGTGCGGCGCGCCGGAGGCCAGTCCACGGCGTGTGTTCCGTCACATAATTTGGCGCCCGAACAGGGACCCGCATATGTTGGCATTTACTACGGAGCGCGATAGACGTGCATCCATAGCGCCCACGCGGGTATTACCTTATCAAGTAGTTTTTTTTTTGTTTCTACGCGTGTTTCGTCAGTCATTCAGCGGACGCGCGAGGTGCACATTTTGGAGGAGATTTCTTGTCTTATTATTTTCAAGACCTGGATTTTTCCTTATTGAAATTGTGTGAACCAGTTAAATTTATTCATACCTAATTGCAAAATTGGTAACATTTTTACCATTCCAATTAACAGATATTGGGTAGAATACAGGAAGGTCACGAATTCACAGCGGCAAACACCTTACATTGTTGTACCGCATTGTGGAAAATTGTTTTTGTTTTCAGCAGTGAATTATTGTATTTATTCAGTGTAGTGATATGTTATGATTTTTGTTATTTTTAAAAGTGTATAGCATGCAGTGTTTCTGAGAAGTGGGATTGTCAGTCTATTCGTCATATTTCTTTCAGTGCATTGTGTAGGCGTAGGGTATCATAGCGAACAAGGTAAATTCTTGTGGAAATATTTATTACTTGTAAACGGGTACTCAACTTCTCGCGATGGCAGAGAGATTTATGGAGTCTAGGGGGTTGATAGGAGAGAATCCTATAAGCAGTGATTCAGATCAGGAGTCGGAAGGACGGGACCGCGAAGTAGGGGCGTCGCCGCAGGAAGAGGGAACGCCGACTGAATTAGATCGCCGAACCGAGAATCCAGAAACATCACTGGGCGTGCAAGGGTTGGAATCACCACCAGTCAGTCCGAATGACCCCATGTTAAACCTAATGAGGGCACTATTGGGTAATTTCCATACAACCCTTACAACTAAAATGGAGAATATTCAACAACAGAACCACGCCATAGCTGCAGAGTTAAAACAAGAAATTCAACAAGTACAAGAAAATGTTCAGCGGGAAATGCAGCAACAAAACCAGGCGTTAGCTGCGGAGCTGAAAGAACAACAACAGGTTCTAGCTACGGAGTTGACGGCCAAAATAAATACCGTCAACGACAAGGTCGAAGCTATTCAGCGCGCGCAGGAAACCTGGGCGGCCGAATTGAAGAACGAAGTTGATAAGAAGTTGGAAGCACAAGCGGAGAAGTTGGAAGAACAGGCGGATAAAATAGAAACTGTACAAAATAAGTGTGAAGAAATGAACACTAGAATAGATGCAATAACCGACTTCGTCGAAGCCCGCACGAAACAACATGAAGACAAGGTCGTACAAGAATTAAAAGTAATTTCAGATCGGGTGGAAGAAGGCGCGCAAGAACGTTTAGAAGTGCAAGCGAAACTAAACGGCTTACAAGCAACGGTGAATACCATGCCTGTCGCCGTAGGTTCAACGCACCCTTTAAACTTAAATGTGCCGCCTACTTTGAAGTTTTCGGGATCTCCCGAAGAACATCCGTATTCTTTCTTGAAGGCACTAGACAGTTTTATGGCTCTTAGTCGCCTGCCGGAGCAATATAAAACTCACTTGCTATATCAGATTTTACAAAAAAATGCGAGAACTTGGTTAGAAACTCTTGAACCATTTCCTCAAACAATACAAGAATTTAAAATAAAATTTTTAAATAGATATTGGAGCGAGGAAATTCAACTCAATCACAAGGTGACAGTCATGAACGCGTACTACAAGTCGACGCTTGGCAGCATGCGCGATTATGCTGCGGGGAAAATCGCCGCACTCAAGTTAGGTTCGCTACCTATGGAAGACAAAGAAATTATTTGTTGACAAGACATTTTCCATATGGCATACAAAACTTAATAAGAAGTATTGCTCCACGTGACATCGAGGCATTTCAACGATTGTTAAGTAATTACGATATTACGGCAGATAATATTGTAAAGGGAGGCAAGGCTAGCACGACGACCAACGCTATCATTACGTGCGTGGGAGGTCCAGAGGCGAAATCAACCAAACAGAGTGACCAACCAAGCAATAAAAAGAACGATCGCGGTGCGGAAGAAAATAACTTTCGAAAGGAAAGGAAAGACCGGACTTCAAAACGAGGAGGGGAGAAAGCTAATAGAAGCTATCCACAAAACAAACGCAAGAATAAGGAGGAAGAAAATAATGAAGAATTAGGTGACAAACACCAACATCAGCCATCAACATCGGGAAACTGCCACGGTTCGATGTGAGCAGGGACCCCATGTCGAACAACGTTCAAGCAGAATACAACGTGGTTCCTATAATTTCTATAGGTGATCCACCAATGGGTGTCGTGTGGAATATGGCCACGACGAACGAGTACCCGTACCGCTGCCCAGTAATTGAAGTACGCTGTGGTAACGTGACGATGAAGGCGTTAGTGGACACCGGCTCCATGGCGACCATCATGGATAAAGACACATACAATGCGCTAAGGGACTCGAAGATTGAAATACCTCAATTGCCAGTCAAGAGTACGCGAATTACGACTGCAGTTGGAAACAAGTCAAGCCCAATAAGAAAGCAGATATATGCACCGTTGGAAATAGGAGGCAAGGTCTATGACACGCCATGTCTCGTTGTAAGAGGACTTACGTACGCACTAATTTTAGGCATCGATTTTCTCGTTGAGAATGATGTAATTGTAGATTCAAGAGCCGCAATGATTCTGATAGGTCGTGGAAATGCAAAAATTAACACAACGATGAAATCAAATGAAGAACAGTTAATTGAAACTAATGATGAAATAGATTTATGTTCATCTGCGACAAATGACGTGAATAAAATGATTGAAGAAAAAGTTAATTTAGCTTCCCTCCTAGACGACGAACAAAAGGCCAAGTTATCGAGATTACTCATCAGCGCCAAGAAGGTGTTCGAAAAAAATCGAGAGCCAGTGAAAAATTACGTGTTTCGTATCCAACTCACGGACGAGACGCCGTTTAAAGGACGCAGCTACCCTATACCAGTGGCGTACCAAGAAGAGATTTCAAGACATATTGAAGAAATGTTAGAAGAAGGCATAATAAAAAGGGCAACGACAGCTTACGTAAATCCAATTGTAATTGTCAAAAAGCAAAACGGCGCTTTGCGCATATGCTTAGACGCGCGTCACTTGAACTCACTGACAGTTCCGTTCAGAGATGTACCGCCTAAAATTGACGAGATATTGTTACAATTCGCCAATAAAGGGTACTTCTCGTCAACTGACTTCAGCAAGGCATACTATCAAATGAGGTTACATCCAAGAGATCAGAAGTACACGGGATTCGTCTACAGGGGACGAAGCTATGTTTTTCAACGTGTCCCATTCGGATTGCGCAACAGTGGTGCCGCGCTGGTTCAATGTTTGGACGAAATCATGAACAATGCTGAGTTACGAGACACTACCATTTACGTGGATGACGTCATCGTTCATTCAATAGATTTTGAACGTCACCTTGAGGCATTGGGAAGATTATTATCGCTATTAATAAAAAAATAATCTGGTATTAAATCTCGAGAAATCGCATTTTTGTGTACCACAAATCAAATTTCTTGGGTATGAAATCACAAAAAATGGAATCAAAATGGGATTGGATAGAATTAAAGAAATCGAAGCCATACCCCGACCGAGGAATATTCGGCAACTAAGAAGAGTTTTAGGAGTTTGTAATTACTTTAGCAGGTTTTGCTACAATTACGCTCTAATAATGGCTCCTTTATATAAATTATTGCGAAAGGATCAAAAATGGGAATGGACAGAGCGTCACCAGAAGGCTTTCGACGATCTCAAACATATGTTTTTGCAAACATGCACGATTGCGCACCCGCATTTCACGCAGACGATGTACCTACAAACAGATAGTAGCGATCTGGGCGTGGGAGCAACCTTGTACCAAATCATTGATGGGGAAACGAAAATCATCAATTTGGTCAGCACTGCCTTGAAAGGACCGCAGGTTCGTTTCACGACGGCGGAAAAGGAAGCTTACGCCATTGTTTGGGCTCTCACAAAATTAAAAAACTATTTGATGGGGAGGAGTTTTGTCATAAAAACCGATCACAAAGCTCTGATCTTTTTAAATCGTTGCAACTGGCAGAACGATAGACTGATGAGGTGGTCACTGTGGCTGCAACAGTTTGACTTTCGAATCGAGTATGTCGAGGGGAAGAAAAATGTATTACCTGACTTACTCAGTCGTCAGTTTCCAGCCCCGGTGACAAACGTCACCCATGAGAGCGTCGAACAGATCAATGCAATCGATCTAAAGATTCCTCAAAGTTTTTTATGGGATTGGTCCACATTGGCAGGCCTTCAAAATCACGACGACGAAATTAGCAAAGTCAAGCGTGTACTCGAGGGAAGAGAGCAACCGGAAGATGAGGAAGTCGCTGCGAAATTGCAGAGAGATCCCGGAAGATGGAGGTTGACTAATGACATGGTGCTGATCCGGATGGACACCGATCCTATTACCTACCGGATCTGGATCCCAAAAATGCACGCGGAGGAACTCATTAACTATGTCCACGCGCGGGCTGCGCATTACGGGTTCGCAAAAATTAAAAGTATTATGGGCGAACTGTGCTACTGGAAAAACATGGATAGAGATGTGAAACGAGTCATCAAGTCATGTGAGACATGCATGAGGACAAAGTTCCCGAATCGATCTTTTGCGGGAGCAATGATACCGATAATCCCCGATGGGAAAAATGATATTATTGCAGTCGATTTGTATGGGCCGCTACCAAAATCTAGGCGCGGGAACAAATACATAATGGTCATCATTGACTTGTTCACAAAGTTCACGCAGGTTTATCCCGTTAACAAAACCAGCGCTAACCAATGTCTGCGACAGATTGAGAAGTATGTAGCAATAGCTGGACAGTATCGCAGGGTGTTGAGTGATCATGGGACGCAGTTCACGAGTGAGCAGTGGAAGCGATCCGTGAGCGAGAAAGGCATGATCCCGGTTTACTCATCAATCAGACACCCACAATCGAACCCCAGCGAGAGGGTAATGAAAGAATTGTCCAGATTATTCCGAACGTACTGCAGCCAGAAACACGATGACTGGAGCGAGCTGATCCCGCATATTAATAACTGGCTAAACTATGTCCCACACGAAAGCATAGGCATGAGCCCTTACGAAGCTCAATTTGGACGACGGCCACCCCATATCCTTGACTACTTAGACAGGGAGGAGATGACAGGTGAGGAGCAACCGCCGTCTGAACAACAGATCATGGAAAAATTAGTGAAAGCGGCAGAAGAAAGAAAGAAAAAAGTGAAGGCAAGACCATATTCCTTTCAAGTTGGTCAAAAGGTCATGTTACGAACCCCAAGAGTTTCAATACCGAGACTGAAGTTATTTTCCAAATTTGTCCATTTGTACGAAGGACCTTACACCATCAATAGGGTAGTAGCACCAAATGTGGCAGAATTGATGGACCGTGACAATCAAGTCGTGGGCACCTACAATTTTTTTAACCTAAAACCCTGCTAAAAGAAAGGAAAAGAAAAACAAAGAAGGAAAGGATAGAAGAGGGCCTGTTACAAGATTGTTTTTCCATTACCTTGTCAAGTCAAGATTGCGGAAAAAAATCTTACTGGTTGGGGGGCAATGAGACGAGCTCTGATATGCGCCCCAGCGAGGAAGCAGAACCCCAGGCAAAAACGCCCAAGATAAATCGCGGGTGTTTACCACTTCGAATGTGGCGCGTTGGTACGTCATCGTCTGACGTCAGCCGCGGCTGAAGTCGGACGTAACGAGTGGTCGCCAATGATTTCTCGGGGCGATAAGCGCTGGAAAATTAAATCCTGCGATTGGCCCGTTGATAGAAAAACGAGGGAACAGTCTCCGAGGGGGGGAAGGGGTTCCCGGGAAACCGGACAGTCGGAGAAAGGCCGCCGGAGAGTTTTGATAGAAATCGCAGAACATTCTGAGACAAACCGCCGAGCAGTCTGATAGAGATCGCCGAAGGGTCGAGTATACGATCATTACGTCGTAACTACGCCGCATCGCCAAAGCGGAAGGCTGAGGCGACATTCCTGGTGCAACACAGCCAAAGAAGCAAGTTTGTTGGGAACGGAAGACGGGCGTAGAGGCACGGCCGTTCTACGGGACGACCGGAGAAAATTGTACTACTTCACGGGCGAACGGAGGCAGCATCACGCGAGCCAAGGAGCAGCGCGGACCGGCGAGCGGCCGTTCGCAGCGATAAGCAGCCGAGGTCGGTCACTGCGTTGGCCGAGGTCCAGGTTACGTGTTCCCCAATCGCCGAAGCGTGAGTACCCGTGCGACATTCAGACCGCGAGGTCGGAATATTTCCAAAGGTGTGATTAAAAAGGTATAACTAGGAAGTGTTCTTGCCGAACGCTTAACACGGGAATTCAGTTCGATCCAACATAGTGGAACGAACAGACTGAAAGAACATTTTAGTGCCAAGATCAGTAGGTTTGCATAAACAATTAAATTGCCCGAGTATTGTAATTAGCGGGCAAGATATGATTTTTGAGTATTTAAGGTAGGGAGGTCATTGTTTATTTGCACAAGATGGAGCAAGAACGTTAATCCAGACTTAGGACTATAATTATAATAGAAATAGGATTGCAGTTTGTTTATTATAATCTAGTGTGTATGTGTATGTGCCTCTGGAAAAAGTTTAAGAATACATGCCTAATTTTACCAGAGCCATCCAAGTGTTTCATTAGAATTCGATCCGCCCTGTATTCTATCCATTGCAAGCTACCCCTTATTTGCCTCTCACAGGCAAGACGTACGAACAACCTGACAGGCCTGGCGTCGGAGCGACAGTAGGCTGCCGCACGGCGCTGGTAACGCCCGAGCGGTGCTTCACACCCTCAGGGCTAACGACCCCTGATCAAAGACCAGGTTGCATTGTGTGCGGCGCGCCGGAGGCCAGCCAGTCCACGGCGTGTGTGTTCCGTCACAATATATATATATATATATATATATATATATATATATATATATATATATATGTGTGTGTGTGTGTGTGTGTGTGTGTGTGTGTGTGTGTGTGTGGAGAAGCAATTTAATTTCTTTAATCATTTTGTTTCAAATGGAATCATTTCCTGAAGTTTTGTGAATATTCAATTTTTGTGTTATTTTTTGAACTTCTGTAGGAGAAATAAATATTATTTTTGAAGGGACCAAATAATGTGGGGGGAAAAAGAAAAAAAATCTGCACTATGTTTGATCTGTTACAGGGTTTGATGTAAAAGATTTTTCTAGTTGTTGTGCAGTCAAATTTGATTTTTGAAAATTGATATAGGCACATGCTGATGTAGGCTGTTGTATAATATTGGAAAAGGAGGGTAAGATGTTAATTTTGAAATTGTTGACCATTGTGGTCTGATGTTGGGATGTATTTGAGCAATAAAATGTTGAAATTTGTCTAATTCATGTTGGTCTAAACGTACTTTCATAGTTTGTAGTAAATTATTAATTTTTCTTCTAATGTCAAGGAGTTTGTTGCCAAAAAGTCTTAGATTATGTTTTGAATTTAATAAGATATAAGTAATATGTAGGGAGAGATAGAGTATGAATGGAAGGTTTAAATGTGTGTGTTGGAATATTTATAAGCCTCTAGAAGTGTTTTAGTATATTTTTCTGTTTTTCTGTACAGTTTTTCTTTAGGGATTAGACATGTTTCTGAAATATATGCCATGTTAATGTTATGAAATGAAAAAAGGGGATACAAAAAATTTTGTTGTCATTTTAGACTATTAGAATACAATATTATTAGTGTAATAATATTAGTATTTGTATTAATAAACATTAAAAGAGGAGGAAGGATGTTTTGAAATTAAGTGCGAATTTTTGGGAAAATTGTAGAAATAATTTGTTGAACTATGTTGGAAAAAGATGTGTAACTTGAAGTAGAAGAGTTTCTTATAATATATCAGAGTAAGAGAATCTAGATTATAAGTGATTATATGTTGGTATTTGTATTTGAAGAGAGATTTTGAATAGTATTGGTATGTTGAAAGTTTTGTGAGAAGGAGAATGCAAATTTTTAATTATTAATGTATGTTTTTCCAAGTTCTTTCTGTTTTTTACCTTTGAAGAACATTGTTGGTTTTGTGCAGTTATTTGCTCAAATATTTTTATTCTTGTAAAACAAATGCCTCTTTACTATATCATGAACTGAACATAAGTTATTGCATTATTTTTTCTTTGTTACAGGACTGCAGTGTTTCATATAATATATTTCATTTTCTAAAATTGGAATTATTTACATCAACATTACGAAATTCTAGACCTTCCTTATTTTGATGTATGTTTCTGTACGCATGCCAGAAATTGTCCATCAATGGTCATCCTGGGAGTTTGGGAGGATGGGTATACTATCAATATATTCAAATTTACAGGCTAATATTACAATTAATTTGTAGGGTTGCCCAAATTTACAGAAGCTTATTTTTAATGATAATTTTTACAAAATCCAATTTATGGTTAATTATATATTGTATTTAATTTGTTTTATATGTATGGAGGTAGCATACTTACTCATTTTCCCTGGTTTCCTCCGCATCGCTTAAGATTAATGCAAGAATAAAATGTATGTTTGTAAGCCCGTGCAATTAGGCACTAAAATTCTGGTGAAATTCAACAATAAATGTGAATATAATTGCTATGGACCATTGTTTAAGAAAATTTAATGACTGTACCTGTGGTACATAAGTTTATCCTTTACAAAACCTTTAAGTTAAATGAATTTGTATATCCGGTTCATTCAATTTTCACTAAATTTCAGACATTTGTCATTTCAGTTTAATGAATATGTTAATTCCTTCAGTATGTACTTATCACAGTCATGTGTTAATGTTATATTTTTTGAACTGCAATTGCATTTACTTGAACTGCAATTGGGTATGACCCGGTGGCAGTTAAATCACAATTACAATAATAATAATATTAATAATAACAATAATAATAATAATAAAGGAGTACAGTACAAGCCGAAGATGTTATCTATCATACTATCTCTATGTTGTAACAGTTATTTCAACTCTGGCATGATATCCAATAATTATATGTTGGTGATGTTAACATTTAATACTAGCAACATAAATATTGGCTAAATTAATTTATTTTTAATTCATTGATCATGTTCACTACACTTAACTGCACTGCACTACACTACACTACACTACACTACATTGTTTTTGCTTTGAATTACACTGACCAGCACTTCACAGCACTTACTCATAAAAGCTTTACGATACAGATATTTCTGGTTCAGTGAAGTATAATTTTATTTCATTACATGTATTGTTTGAAAATTAAAATTATTTTGAGCCATGTAATTTAATTTCACCTTTATTCCATAAATCCTTCGATTATGGCATTTATATTAGTTTTATTATGAAATAAGATTAAATTTCATATATTCTTCAGTTTAAAGAAGAATACGAAAATTTTAATGTATAAATTAAATTATGGTACCGTATGCCCGTTGCGACTTATAAGTCATAAGTAAAACAACATTAATAAAATGATCTCAACAAATCTGCATTTTTTGAAGGACACTACGCACATTTAAACACGCGGCGTCGGTATCCTCAAGGCACTTTCACGTTTCATTTCGACGATGTTGGCAGTGCCGAAACTCCGCCATGTTGAAGTTTTAGGGTCTTCGTAACGTGGCGGATGATATTAGATCATTTTTACACCTCCTGCCATATAAAAGTCTTTATAAGTGATAAGCGCATGTTTGAGGCCATGAGCCCCGTTGTGAAAGACGTTCGCGAATCGATTAAAGATTCATTTTATAAAGCGGGAAGTGTAAAAATGGCCTAATGTCATCCGCCACGTTATGAAAATCCTAGTCACGTGGTTCGTAACGCAAACTGGAGGTGAGCAGAACGAGCAAAAGTCGGTGCGCCGGAAGAACTCGTGTATTTCCACTATGGTCACGTCCGAGAAAGACGTGAAGAGCCGTGCCAAATTCCATCTTAAAGACAGGCCTAGACGCGCCATGTTATAAAACCCTAAGTATAGTTTCGTTCTGCTGAACCTCCCAGCTGTTCTCTCGCGTAACTTAATTCGAGACGAACAGTTCGCATTCAGACCGGGCCACTCCGCTTCATTACAAGCACTTTGTATGGCTCAGCAGATTTCCGCTGATCTGATACACAGGATGTACCTGTCATTTATCTCGACATGGTGCAAGCCTTTGACAAAGTGCCACACAACACACTCATAGCTAAACTTCGGCGTGTCCTCCCACAAGACATAACGGAAATCGTTAAGTCTTTCCTCCCAAACCGCACATTCGTAGTAAATGTGGGTGAGGCGAGATCCTCTAGGCGGAGGATTGCGGCCGGGGTCCCCCAGGGATCCGTCCTCTCTCCGCTGCTGTTCTCGCTCTATGTCAATGACATACCGCATATACCGCGAATACGGCTTTTCCTCCATGCTGATAACAGCCGTCTTAGCTAGAGGAATGAACCCTGACCATAAACTTAAAATACTTCAAAAACAGATGAACTTGACGCTGAAATGGGCGGAAGAAAACCACCTCACTTTCTCAGCGGAAAGGTCGCAAGCCATCTGTTACACTCGCCGCAAACAAAAATACACAAAACGCTACACGCCACCAAAACAAATTACACTAGGTACTCAAAAGCTGAAGTGGGCGCCTAAGGCAACTTACCTGGGCGTCACTTTCGATCGAAGAATGCGCTGGCACTTACATGTCAGACGCATTCGATCGAAACTTCAGCATAGAGTACGTCTTCTACAACCTCTTTTGAGGGAACCTTCACTCCCCTTGGACCTTCGCCTGGCACTCTATAAAACGTGCTGCCGGCCTGTAGCCACTTATGCCGCGGCGACATGGTGGACTACGGGAGAGGAGTTCAAGGGTACTCTTGAGCAGGCGCGGCTCGTCATTAAAGGCTGTAAGGCGGAGCCTCCCCTACAAAAATCGCCGCCAAAAGAATGTAAAAAATATTTATAAATGTATTTATTTATTTATTAATAATGGCTTTCTGAGTTATATTATGTAATAATTATATCAAAATTTTTATATGACAGTGCTACAACGCTCGTTCGTAACGCATTTGAAGCTGTTGACAGGGAAGAGAAAAGCGTTAGGCTCCCACTTCATTCTGCCATAAGCCCCTATGTAAATCGAGGAGGGCGTGACGTCATGCATTCACTGCACAGGCTTACGGGCGGACGAAGGCTGCGGCCTGGCAGCCTTCAAGGGTCAGGACCTGGGCGCGGCCGAAGCTTGGGTGGGCGTAGGGTGTGAAGAACGGCGTGCTCACCAGATAGCAATACTATGCAGCTCAGTGAGAAGCACTGAGCATTAACTAGTTGTTCAAATACGCGGTAGGATCGCTTCTCCTTTATCGAAATGTGTATACAAATACATTAATTAAAAACCAAGTCCTAATGAAAAACGTAGACAAAACTCTGTCAAAGAACACGTTCCCCTGCTGTCCCCATAAATGAAAATCTAGTACTACCCCCGAATTAACTTCATGAACTGGCGGGAAAATCGACACGCCCTGCTTTCTGAAGTGCCGTTAGGTACGCACCACAGAGCAGTTTTTGTATGGTACGAAATTTAAGTGGTTGTCTGTTGTCTTGTTAGCGGTGTAGGTGAATTGTTCGTAAGTCATAGTGTGCTAGTGTAGCTGCGTTTGCTTCATTTGTGGTGTTGGGTAGTTTTATGGGTTTTATTGGTGTTGGTGTATTTGTTGTAAAATGAATTCAGTGAACAATATACGTGGTAACAATTTGGATCTTCATTCGAGGATACAGGTGAAAACCCTTGCAGAACGTTGTTTTTCCACTCTCAAAAGGATGAAAACCTTCATTCGAAACACAATTAAAGATCGACTGTGTGCGTTGGCAATGTGTTCCATTGAAAAGGAGTTATTGTCATCACTGAACTTCAATGAACTCGTCATAGACTACTTTGCAGAACAGAAAGAGAGCAGAGCTGACTTCATTTATAAACAAATAAACTAACGTAAGCCAAATATTATAAGTATGTAACGTTAACATAGATGTGCTGCGGTGCACCCCATCCCCAGCAATTAAACAGTTGCAGCCTACCCCATTTAGAAAACCACGAGCCGCGACTGCTCTTGAGCTAGTTCAGAACAGAGTTCTGAAGCTCATAGCGCGCCCTCCGTTTCGGAAATGGATAAAAGTTCTCAGGAAGGAACTTGATATCGAGTCCTTCACTCAATGTCTGAGACGGCTTGCTTTCAACGAAGCCTATCAGGCCTTTCAATCCAGCGAAGCACCGGCGACGCTCAAACAATTATCACGACATGTCCTCACAATAGGACGCAGAAGACAAGCTCTCCCCTCGGATATATTGAGGGCGTAGAACTACTACACTAATAAAATGACAAAGTCACGACAGTGGCTAAACACTTCAGCAAAGTTGGCTTTTGACTAAGGTCCGTCGCGAACCTACACCACCCACCCACACATAGCAGTAAAACGCTCTTGCGTGCGAACTGCAAAACACACAAAACCTTACAGTGACCTTCGGCTACGCCGGAAGAAGAAAAAACGTTCTGCTGAGTCCGCGCTTATTAACTTGAGTACAAATACCGACCCTTCCATCTGATTTCATAAATTACTGTTTTTCTCTCCGAAAGTAGTTTGTTAAAAATTTGTTACTTTCGCATGAGAACAATTGTATTTACCATCATCGACGTAACAGTTGTTTTCCTCGCTCACGAACTATTTTCAAGAGGTAAAATGTGATAGTTCGGGCTTATGCCGCCCCTCTTAACTTGCAACCCACCGGCCCCCACTAGCCACTACACTAGCTTCTGTAGCCATTGAAATATATTCTTCATATTACACATATGAGAAAACCAAGTCGATATGAACTGAAATAAATGTAAAAAGAAACTACATCACGAATGCTTGTAAAAACTACTTTTTTTATTTACTCTTAAATTACTGATTCAATTTTTCTAAAACTAGCACACATTAGAGCACCTATTTCTAAAGCTTTCAGGTTCAGGCCTTTACAAGAAAAGTCTATTTCAAATTGGACCTGCAATAAATCTCAGAAAGTAAACCTAGATACAAAAGCAATAAGTAACACTGGATCATGTCTCAATAATAATGTAAATTATGGCAAGTCTTAAAAAACAAATAGGCCTACATTTTAACTATTTATTACCAATCTCTTATAGAATGCAAGCTTTCTTATAGCTTCCATCTGCTCATAAGCTTCCATTTGCTATACTTTATGCAATAAGAAAAATAAAAAAAATAGAAACAACATGAGCTTATGACCATTAAAAACATTATCAAGAATCAAAACAATAACTAATAACAACGGTGCCTAAAAATAAATAAATAAAAGAGGCCAAGAAATAATTTCTTTGGAAGATTGTTCAATTCAACAATTTATTTATTTCTTAACTAAAATTAAGGTAGCATGTGTGATTCAGGCCTCCTAAAATTGGAGGAAATTAACTCAACAAGGCTCAAAACATCACTGTTGTCACAAAACGACACAATTACAATAAGACTGAAGATAAAGAATGAAACATTCAAAAAAGGTGAAAAAAAAAAACTGTACATATTCCTAATCTTTCCTCAGGTCCTCAGAAAGAGATTGTACAAACTCAAGTTTTGGTGTGAGTTACAACACCAACATATAGCAAAAATAAAATATTTTTGTGAGAAAATTTAATTTCACTAAACAAAAATGAATGATGTTTGATTTGTTCCTCAGTTTTAAAGACAGACCATTAATAGAAAAGGATACACAATGCCTATTAATTTGTATATTAAAGAATAAACAATTGCTTTATGAAAACCTTTTTAGAACAAACTTTTTAGAAATATCAACAGACATTACTTCCTATATAACAAACATTTTCTTATATCTTTGGTTATTGTACATCTGTGAAATACAAAAACAAGCCATATTGCACCATACAAATTATTAAGTATGCAAGGTTAATATTTGAACAAATATTTCCCCTCTTTTCATATAAAGAAAGAATACTAATAATCTTATCAACATTATTTACAAATTGGGAAGATAGGATAAAAGGTTTTGATAAGTCAGATTTCATTAAGTAATGAGTCAGTAAGTCCATCTCATTTCAAGATGAGGCAATATCTCTGTCAAAACAGAATAAAAATAGCACTCATTTAATTTTTGAATATTTAAGCCTTGAAAAACACTGAAGCACAACACACTTTGTTGCAAATGTTTATATAAATTTTACCATATAGCACATTCTTTTTCTTTCCAAATATGGTTTAAACCTCAAATTCATCATTTTCTATGTGCAGTAAGACAATTGGTACTACTATAGCTGTGGAGGACCTAATGCTTCATGCGATTTTGTCCAAATCCAATAAACCTTCAGATCCAGAAGAAAGTCTGGCTGACAATCATCAGAAACAATAATCAGTATGCACACTTATTCATTTCAAAATATAAATCCAAATAGTGACATATCATTAATATTAACAATGGTATACTCATTACACCCTTAAATATTCTAATCTGATTTACCACTTTTAAAGTTAACACCAAATTTTTGCATGACATGTACGAGTACATAACCTAAAAGTGGTGTTTTTCTCTTTCACCCTGTCAGAAAAATAAGGAATCAAAACAATTTTACCTATGTCATTTCTTTTGCATTATAACAATCATAAATAAAATCAGATGATAAGGATACTTTTTGAAAAATGTATGTTCTAAAGTCCTTTTATTGTATTATTCCCCATATAAACTATTTGTAAAACTCCATACTTAAACACATGCTATAATGTTACAATATTTACATGCCAATGTGATTTTTGACCCAAGGAAGAGTTTGTGTGATTCATTGATTATGTCAAATTGAATTATACAAGTCATTAGACTCCCAGACTCTTGTTTTCTTACCATTCAGAGATTTATCTACCTCTTGGAATATTCTGCATTCCAAACTCATTCTCTGGCTATATCAGCTATTGAGTTTTGGGAATAATTTGAAGCTACCTTGATTTCATCATCTTTAGATCACAACTTCTGCTTCAATTTCATAATCTATAACTCTCAACAATTTATTGTTAAGCATCCAAAATGCATATACAAAGAAAATAATGTTCATGTTCCTTAAGCGTAAGACTTCTTTTTTTTGTGTACTTGTTGGTGGTGTAGCAAATGGTCAGAATGCTTAAATGCTTTGCCACAATCTGGACACTTATGCGGGTGAGAATGTTGTCTTGAATGCAACTGCTTGTGAAGAGCTAGTGAGTGCGCATTTGTGAATGCCATCCTACACTCATTGCAAATGTATGATCTAGCCCCTGGATGCGATTCCTGCTGGTGGCGCACTAAATGATCTGAGCGTAGAAATGCTTTCCCACACTGCTGGCACTTAAAAGAATGTTCTCTCATGTGCAATTGCTGATGTTGTTGGAGGTGATCACTACGCCTGAATATTTTGCCACATTCATTACATTTGCATGGGTGATCCAGATGGATGACCTTATGTCTATTAAGAATGTATAGATTTGGAAAAACCTTTCCACATTCTGTGCACCTACGTGCTCGTTCTCTCTTGTGCTCCCTCAGGTGCTTTTCAAGACAACGCATGAAGGCAAAATTCTTGCCACATCTTGAGCAGGTATGCCAATATCCTTTTGAAATAAGTTCATCTTCATCTTCTTCATCATTGTTGTCATCATCTTCAACACTTGAAAATTTGCTCTTATCAGTATCTGTGTCAACCTCAGAGGCATTACCAGTGTCATGGTTCTTGTTTCCTCTTGTAATGTTATAAATACAGTCACTTCGTACCATTATACGATCATCTTCAACACTTGCAACACTTTGAGGATCACCTCCAGATCCAGGTCTGGATTGATCTGGGGAACCTACAATTTCAACATTGTCCATTATAGAGGTAGGCATGTGCAGTTCTGAGACTGATGCATTTCGCTCAGGAGAATGGGTCATTTTCTGTCTTTTTGCATTGTTGTTCTTGAAAGCATCCAAGTTTGGGTATACTACACAGTTCAGCACAGTCTTGGAAGAACCTTTGTTCTGGGAAGTAGTAGCAACCTGTTTTTCTGCATTAGGAGTTATGTGGTGACCAGGAGTATCTTGTTTCTCTGCAGCATTCTGGCTAGCAGCAGCATCAGATTGCCCCTCATCACAAGGCTGTTCCTGATCAGATATGGTTTTACAGCAGTTTATGAGGTCTGAGTCAACCACAGTATCATCAGGGCTTACAACCATACGATTCTCTAGTTCCATATTTTCAGGACATATAGGGGATAGTATTAGATGCATATCGTTCGTTGTTGATGTACTTGAACAACTGGTATTATGAAGTGTTGAAACACAGACTGTAAATAAACAAAACAAACAATATTAAAATATATGAAAACAAAAAATATTACTTCTAATTATGAGTGAACAAATGATATTGCATGACAATGTAAATATGAAATTGTAACAAGATATTAAAAAAAAGTTGCCAAGCAACTAATAATACTTGTTAGATGCCCTTAATCATTTCTTGTTCTTTTGGAGCAATGATTTGTTTGCAAAATAATATGCTATGCTTTTAAGCCATTTTGCTACTGGCAGAAAAAAACAACTTTGGCACCAATTATGTAAAAATTACTGTTTTGGAAAAAGTGTACATTAAAGATTTAAAAATCTAAAATTGAGAAATAGATTGCAATAAGAAAGAAATATTTTGCTTCATGAAGGTGTAGGAAAAGTTTAAGAAAAACTCTGAACTTCTCCAATTTTAAAGATTTTAATGAAAATTGGATCTATGCCACATTATTAAGCAAACTTTGCTAACTCTATTAAAAATTAATGAAAAAATTCACAGAAAAAACATTTGGTTGTAGTGACAGAATAGTGTGAAAAGACTTTGAAATTATGTCCAAGATAAAAATTAATATTTTCTGCATGCTGTACTTAAGAGAGTTCACCATAGAAATGAGAAGTTCAGCTAATAGGAATTGTGTTTACTTGGCAGACCTTTTGTCTGCTTCTTCTTGTTCACGTCTGCTTTGTGACATGGTTATATTTGAAAGGTAAGCAAAACATTTACTAAATCCTTTATGATTGAAAGATATGAAACGGAACAAATAAGTGAATGAATAAGACATGATTTGTGTGTTCTGGAATATGTTTAAATTTGTGAAATTGGAGTCAGATCAGCATGGGTAAAGACTTGCTTGTTTCATGAATACAGCTTGTCCAGCTTGAGGCACCTACATTGTGGTTTCATATTGTTTTATTTTGGTTTATCATTTAGATATTTTTTTTTAACAATCTACCTTCTAGTTTTTGCCTCTTGGCCATGATAAGATAAGAGAAGAGAGTGCCACTTAAGCAAAAGTTTAGACAATGGGAAAATATATATTCATATATACAAGTGGTTTCATCAAAGGTGCAGAATTATTTTTCTCTCAGACAAAAGAAATAAAAATTAAGGAAACTTTATAAAAATGAACTTTGAGCGACGTTAGATGGCAGCTGGCAAGAGGATGGGGTAAAACTGAAAAGCGAGACCAGATCAAAGAAATTAGAATACTAATTAGTATACGAAAGTATGTGCCATTCTGTAGCACCACTAGTTATTCAGTTTCACACTGCGTTCCACTTACTGAGTGTCACAAAAGGCATTTTTTGATTTCCTATTTAGGGGTCCGTTTAAATATTTTTAATTAATATTGTTCTAAATAGCCCAGCAAATCCATGATGGATGTCAAGAATCTGGCTGTGAATATTGCATACTATAGATATTAGAGATTTTTATTGCCTTTACTGGGTATTGTTCTGTCAACACTCAAATTTCTTGACTTGGGAAAGACAAAGTAAAAACATACATCCCGATTGACTAGACATGTGAAACTGTGAATGCAAAGCGACACTATTTATTGAAGAAGACATTTAAAGAAAAAAAACCAACTCGTCTTATATTCAGGTAAATATGGTAAATTACCTTTTTGAAACTTTTTCTTTATTACCCTAAATATCACAGGTTAAAACTTACCAGAATGTATTCCAAACACCTCTGCGGTCACGTTTTCCAAACCACAATTCCCTCCGTTTCTCTCAACTTCTGCTGTTATAGGCAATTCTAGCAAATTTGACTCTTGCGTAAGATCACCAGGACTCGACTTTGTTTCAACCTCTATTTCTTTGGCAGTCTTGGATTCTGACAGTTTATTATCTACAATTTCTAAACTTTCTGCCTCTTTTGATTTACAAATTTCATTACAATGCCCTTCAATGCTTGTCTCATTATTTTGGGCACAACTTGGTTGGAACTGCATATTTACTTTACTGACACTTGCTTTGGAATGTGGATCCAATTCTGATTCTGTTTCAAGTAATGGTTCTTCTTTAATATCAATTTGATAACATTCTAATATCATAGGTGCATTGGGCGATGAACTTCGGCAAGTATCTTCCAAATCCAGTGTTTTATCTCTGTTGCCAATTTCATCATACTTTAGTACTGATGAGAAAAGGGATGAATTTTCATGAGAATATTCTAATTCCAATGGTTCTTCTTTAATTGGAATTTCATTACACTTCAGTACTTTTGGAGAAATGTTTGTTGAATTTTCTTGAATGTTTTCTGCTTCTAATGATACTTCTTTAATGTCATTACTAGCATACGCCATGCAAAAATCTGGTTTAGGGGGTGAAAATGATCCAGTAATATTTTCTAACTGGTTATTTTGATTGTCAGAGGGAAGCAAGTCATGTCTCATTGAAATGATGGATGCAATCATTGGGACTTTGCCTACTGCATTAGGAACACTACTTGATTGCTGCTTTTCATCAGCAAAGTTGTAATTTCTGTTCCCAATGGCTTTAGTAATATGTTCAGATTCAAAGAAATGTTGTTCAAAAGAATTCTCTTGAGTATTTTTTGGGCTATCTGCACATGCTCCTGGGACGTAAGCTACATTTCTGCAGTCAGTTATTACACTTTCTTTTTTGTCCTGAATTCTAATGCGTTTCCGAGGAATATGTGACTGATCCTCATCAGTATATTCTGTAAGTTCTGTGCGTTCCACACTTGCTTGAGCAAGAGATATTATTTCTGAATAAGACAATAGTCTATCTTTAAGATGATCAGTGTTTTCATTACAATCAGTGTCTGATGCAACACAATTGAAAATCAATGAATCAGAAGCCGTTGTGCAATGAATGGAAGAAATTCTTGGACCTGTTTCTTTGGTAGGTGAAGTGTCGTGAAAAGCAACATTTATATTCATGTCAGAGGAGTCATTCATCTCTTCATCACTACAAATCACAATATTTTCAATATTTTCTGCAGGTTCTTCAGATATTTTTCTAGAACAGTTTTCATTCTGAAAGTCAGCAGGACAATTCAATTCATTTTCTTCATCACTAGACACTGTTATGATTTGAATATTATTTTGAGGTTCTGTACATATTTTGTTAGAACTGTTTATATTCTGTATATCTGCAGAATTATCAACTGTTTCTTTATTGTTTTCCACAATGTTTTCAATTTTTTTTGAAGGTTCTGCACACATTTCTTTCAAATGATCACTCTGAGAAAAATTATCTACATTAGATTGAACATGTTCAATACTAGATGTACTGGTCCGAGACACATTGGTTGACTGAGAAATTAATGATGCTGGAGCATCTGAAGAAGGAACTGCTTTCCAATCTGTCTGGTGATTTGGATTTGTCAAACTGCCCACTAAAGATGACCATTCAGGATGAATTTGAAGATGACTTTGGGAAACACAACAATCACCGACAGGAATTTGTGAACCATGCATTTGTTGAGAGTCCGCAGTATTACAATTTTCAATACAATCTTGAGAAATCTGCTGCTGTTCTTGTTGGCAAGGTACTGAACTGTTATTCTGTAGAGAAGCAGTGCTTTGATAATAACTTTTTGTGCCATCTTGAGAAACGTCAACACGTTCACTAATAGTTTCTTGACTAGATGGTGAATTGTTGTTACAGGCTGAAACTGTTGTTTTGCAATTGCACTCTATGTGAACCTGAAAAATATTTTGACAATTGCTATTAGTTTGCTGAATTTTTGATTGTGATTTGTCCTTTTCTTCTGGTGCTGTCTTTGTGCACTGTTCTTCAAGGCAATCTTCTGAAGTAGGTCTACGAGTACTTTTAGTATTCTGAGAAGACAAAACGTTTTTTAAAGGCAAATATTCTCTTGTACCATGATTTTCAAAGCAATCCTGAGAAACATGAATATTTTCACTACTAGTTGAATTGTTCTTTGATGAGGAAACTGCTGTATTGCAATTACATTCAAAATTAACATGGAACACATTTACACAATCACTATTGGTTTGTGGACAACAATGACACTGTGAATGGCACTTTCGAGACAGGGCAGTTTCTCTGCAATTATCTTCATGGTGATCTTGAGAAACGAGTACATGTTCACTGCCACCAATCTGGTGAGATGACAACATGCTCCTTTGTGGAGCTGTCTTCTTACTACGTCTTTGTAGGCACTCTTGGGAATCCTGTTTATGTTCACTTTCATCCTGGATAAGTGGCAGACAAGCAAGTGTTATATTCCTCTGTGGAAGGATTGTTTTTTCATGATGTACAGATGCATGAACACCTTGGCTAGTAGTTTGTTTACGAGATGGTGAATGAGTCTTTTGAAAAATCTGTCTTCTGGGATGGATTTCTGAACACACTTCAATTACATGACCAGTTTCAACATTGCTTAGTTGATGACATTGAAAATTGTTTTTGTTAGACCAGGATGCTTTCTTGGGACAAACATTATGATGCTCTTGAAAACAATGATCATATTCATTCCCAGTTGCTTGACATGATGGCAAGCACCACTTGGCTGATGGAGTTTCCCTTCCAGAATGATTTTTGCAACCTTCTGGTACTTGTTTGCTTTCACTTCTGGTTTGTTCACAAAATGGTAATTTCCTCTGGTGAGATGGACCTGCTTTTTCAGAATTATCTTCTGGGTCACCTTGAGGCAAACATCTCTTTGCACAACTGTTTTCTTGACAATATGTGGAATTGTTATTTTCTGGGGAGACTGCTATTTTAGGATGTCCATAACAGCAGTCTTGAGAATGTTGCTGACTTCTAGTAGCACTTTGTAGAGTAGACATTAAACTGAAATTTTCAATAGCAGATGCCTGTCCTGAAAATGTAGGAGCTTCCCTTCTTTCCTGAAAGGATATTACTTATTTTAATAACAATAACAATGCCTCAAATATAATAACATGATAAAGCACCATACTGGAATACCTACATTATACTCATGGTTTTTCAGTCCCTTAATTTCCAAAGAGTTTGCCAGATTTAAAAACGATTTCAGATGTTGTTCTGGTACTTCTACTTCACCTTTATACACAAACTCAAGAAGAGTCTTAAGTTCTTGAAATTTTACATCTTTCAGAATTATTATAGGATGTTTCTCAGTTTCTTGCGTAAATAATAACTGTAACAAAAAGGTATTAATACATGTTGCTAATGGCAGAAAACCCTGCAATTCTTTAAATTATTATTTAGTCAATAAATGTCAAATTCTAATGGATCAAGACAGACTTCATCAAAACCACTTTAACTGTTAGAAAAATTAAATCAAAATGATTTGTAAAGGGATCTTATTAATTTTTCTGTAGAAAAGGTCCATTTAGCATTTCCTATGTACCCTTCTTATGAATAGCACTAAGGATATAATAAAAATAAGCATTTTCTAATTAGTTTTTCCTCCAGTATAAATATGCAGCATGATAAAATAAACAAAATTATTTTATTCATCAATTTTTTACATTTTATTAATTTTTAAGACGAAGAAGAAAATATTTCCAATGCTCACCTCTGAGCAGCAGAGTTACCACTGCCTTCAAATTAGGAGGTTCTTGGATTAAAGACTCACTTCATTGTGAGGAAAGATACTCATCTCAAGAAAAGTCATTGATTTTTAACAGTAAATCACCACTCACTTAGCATTCCTCAAACTTACCTTAACTGGCAAACAAAATCACAATTTTAGAGACAACAAAAGTTCTGGACATAAAACCTTACAAATAGTTTCAATTTGAAATACAGAGGTTCTGTTACTTATGAATTTTTCTAGTCTCCTTTTAGAAACAGATGAAAATGCAGTATAAAATTGGTCTTTTGAGAACAAAAGAATTGATCGAGGAGACTAAAAGGTCTAATACCATCTTCATCTTCATCATCATCATCCTCATCTTCTTCTTTTCTTCTTCATCATCATCATCATCTTCTTCTTCTTGTTCTTCATCATCATCATCTTTTTCTTCATCATCATCATCATCATCATCATCTTCTTTTTCTTCTTCATCATCTTCTTCTTTTTCTTCTTCTTCATCATCTTCTTCTTCTTCTTCTTCTTCATCATCATCTTCTTCTTCTTCTTTTTCTTCATCATCATCATCATCATCATCATCATCATCTTCTTTTTCTTCATCATCATCATCATCATCATCATCATCTTCTTCTTCTTCTTATTATTATTATTATTATTTCACACACCCAAAATGAGGAAAAGGATCGGAATAAGTACAAGAGTGAAGTTCAATAATCCTGAAGGAAGGAAAGGAATAGAATATTTCATAGAATAACAAGATTTGACCTAAGAAAACTAATTTCCCAATACTAGAAAGAGTTTATGGGGATGGATCTCTTTCCCTCTGATACTTAAATGTTTCTCACACTAAGGATTGATTAGTACTAAGTGATTCCAGGCGTGTCAACTGCTAAGATCATTAGCTCCATACATACAGTGCAAGTTTTATGCTCAGGTGTTGGTGATCTTGCCCAGCTGGATGACGAGATCTGGGGCCAACCTACCTAGAGGGATTTTCCCAATCAGGTATCTCCCACCAGCAGGGAAACAAAGCTCCTGACTGGTCTCCCTGCATGTGTGGTAGTGTATAGTGGATGTAAGTGTATGTGTATGTAAGGGGTGAGGATAGGACAAGGAAAGGGAGGGAAAGATCACGTGCGGTCCATGGTCTGTTAGGTACTGCTCCAGCATTATTCTTGATCGGAGAAACCACGGATCAAAGCATCTGGCTACTAGAATTCTCCTCCACACTGTGACAGAACTCGACCTAGCTATCTGGCAAGAGTAAAAAATCCTGCCACCATCGGGAGTGCACTAAGAGGTTGTCCATAAATTATATAACGGAAATTTAGAGTATTTTGAATACCTCCTCTTCTCCCAGTAATGCATCTGTAACATGACAATGCATGCAACAAGATCTACTATTTACAACAAGTTGAAATAAATTATAAAGCAGCAACAACATTCTGTACTATTTTATTTATGATATATATTAAAATTTATGATAATTAAAGTCAGAAATGGTTGGTGATGTGAACTGCACCTAACAATAAGAATGGGGACAATTTCTGAATGAAGGAACAAGACACAGGTGAGAAAATTTCTGACAAGATACACCTTTCTGGATGACACACAAGTCCTGAGAGTACTGTGCCAATTTAATTGGATTCTAGAATATAATATAGACCAGTTTTGAAATGAATACTGCAGCAATGAATACTGAAAAATTGGTTTACAGCAAAATGTCTGTCTGTGAATGATAGCACCTGAACTATTTGATTGATTTTTTTTGAAAAATTAATACTCACCGGTCATTCTGGTCTGTCTCAAAGCTCAGCGATTTTGAAAATAATTCTTTATATTTTGGGGGTAATTTACATAAAATCCCAGGAACATTTTCAAAATTTTCTCAAAAATGGCTATAAAATTTTTTGTTTAAATTTCTTGCCAGAATATAGCGAAATACCCTTATAAAGATGGCATATGTCCAATTTTCCTTATTAATTCTTAATTTTCTATAATTTGAAAGTTAAAATTTTTTCAGCATCTTTCTAAAACTACCATATTGAAGAAACCAAATATTTCATCAAATAAAATTTGTTTTCAGCAATCAGTTTTTTAATTATTGTTGTGTATACTTTCTTTAAAAAGTTTAGTTTTCTCATAATTTTGAGTGAAATATGGGCAATATTAAAAAAATATTAAAAACAAGATGTCAAAAACTTTGAAACTTTTTCTTTGTACTTTTTGTATGGATAGTCAGGTCTAGTTCAACAGAGTCATGTTCAATGTTGCCCATAAACATTAATCTTGGCGCACATTTCTTATTATAGACAATAAGGACCAGGACAACATCCATATTACAGCATTAAATAGAAGTGATTGGATAGCACATTACAAAAATTATCAGAAAGACGAATTGTAACAAAAAATAACTGCAGAAACAGACTGCTTCACTATAGTTGCAAAAAATAGAAAGTATGCAATATTGAAAAACACCAGGATTAAATAATTTAAACACTGGACTTTTGAAATCTGGTTTAAATGTATTTCATTCGTATTTTTCACATTTTACATTTTTATAAAATATTGGAAAGAATGGCTTCAAGCAAAAATAATGTCGCTCTTATAAGGGAAATCATTAATTACTAATTAATAAACCAATAATTACTGAGGAATAAGCTTCTAGATACAAGGCAGGGGGGTTCATTTTATATAAGTTTGAGGATTTCTTTTGACTTTAGGAAGAAAAAAATAAAGAGTGATAAATTTATCATTTATCCTAATTGTAAACTATTGCAACACATTTTCTTGAGTTTGCCAATTAGCATGGCTTCTGCAGAACAAAGTTTTTCTGCATATGACGGCTGAAATCACAACTTAGAAGTCACATGATATTCAATCGATGATATTCGAATGATATTCAATTCATGAAGACAAAAAATCAACATTTTAACATAATTATTTAACTATTATATTCATAAATATCAACCTGAATATCTGATTCTTTGTCAAAGTCTTGTTGGCAAAAAAAGGTAATCCCCAATCCCCCACCAGACAATTTCTGAATGTGCCCTTGCCTATATTACATAAATTGTATGCTAGAATGTTTGCTATTGCAAACATTCTTATATTGCAAACTTTCTTATATTTGAAGAGCAAATTGGTTTTACAAAAGTGTGGGCTTGTAGAAATGACCTATTCACAATAAAAAGAATAACAGAAAAATGAAGAGAGTTTATTTGCGAAACACACATGGCATTCGTAGACCTAGAGAAGAGTTTTGATAATGTGAACACATTGCTTTGGAAAATTTAAGATTTTTATGGACAACATATTCAGAGCATGGAAGGAACAGGTATATAAAGGAATTCATCTATGGAAAAACAGGTATTTTAACTAGTGTGATGCTGATGGCCAAGATATCTTGCAAGATAGCGAAGACATGTTCAAATACATGGTACAAATTTTAAATAATAATTTGCAAAAATATATAATTTTTAAAATTCCAACAAACAAAACCAATGCCTTTTAAAGGCAAATTCCCAGTTAGAATGAAAATTATAACACACAAAATTTTAGAACAAGTGAAGAAATTTGAATATGCTGTTTCAAATGAAAAATATATGGACTTAATGACAAATTATACAAAATACTCTAAGATACCCCCTCCTAGATAAAAAGGGTGATGTGAATATAAGAAAAGAGCTGAGTGTCATGCCTGAACTAGAAAAAAGATCCACTAATAAGACAGAATTTTTGGAAAAGATGCCAAACGAGAGAGTGACCAACAACAACCATCATCAACATCCTGTTTTACAATGTTCTTGTTCTTCTGGTGGGTCAAAAAGCAATATTCCTTCATACAATGAAGTGTTTCTGCTGGTGTAATCTTCTTGTCGGTCAGCTTCTGTCCTTTTTGCCTTCTGGTACACAGTTTCATGAAATCTGTGGTAGTTGTTTGTCCATTCTTTTTAGGTTTCCTCCATTTCCTCCAGTATTCTTTTATTTCTTCAGCTAGATTTTCAGTTTTCAATTCTTTTCGCATTTTGAATTTTGTGTTTTTATTCCTAAAATTAACTTCAAAAACTTTATCACAGCTACTTCAACTATTTTGGGCAATGCTATGAATTCTCATAATTGTTTCTCTACTCTCGAATTCAAAGTACAATTTCTGTGTTTCTCTTACGTGTACTATATGCATTTTTTCTATATCCTTTTATTCTAATCCAATTGTATTTCCTAGGCATTTTAAAGTTGAAAATTGTTTGATTACTGAATTTTCTACAGACCTCTGTAAATACCTGTGACATACACTCCACTGATGGAATTAATTTTATAATTATATATAAAATAATATGCATTACGTAATGAATGAAAGCTAGAATTTAAGGAATTAATAAAAAAATTGAATAGATAAAACGTAAATCCTAAGGTATGGACTGTCATCAACAAAATCACAATCATGGAGTACTTCACTATTATGCCCATCGCCATCCTAACACAACAAACCTAGTGATGATGATTAATTCATCATCAAACAGGGGTCCTGGACTTTTGCCACATTCCACATTTCAGCCTCCACAGCATCCTATTCTAGGTATCTTCCTGATTCACATTCTGCTCAGTCATTACTCTTTCTGTTTCTCGAATACAAGTTGCCAGTGGTCTTCTTCTCTTTCTCCATGTAACAGGTTTGTAAAGAAAAATATTTTTCGGTATCCTTTCCTCTTCCATTCTATTGAAATAACCCTGCCACAACTGATTGTTTTCAATATGGTGGAGAACAGTGCCTGTCCTGAGCAGTTCTTTCTTTAATTTCATCATTAGTGGTATGCCCAAGTTTGGATATCTGGGGGGCTCTTCTCAAGAAATCCATTTCTACATTTTCAATCTTTTTCCTGTTTTTCTCCTTGAGAGTTATTCTGCTCCTTACGTTGGAATAGGTTCAATCATGGCCTTATACATGATTGCTTAGATTTCCACCCAATCTTTGATAAGCAAAGCAATGGATTTCACACTTGTTTAGTGGCTCCACCCAGATTAAGTGTCATATTCTGTCTTCACATGACCTGCCCTGGTTAATGATACTTCTTACATAAGTGATTTTTTGTTGTTTTTTTTCTATTACAACATTAGTTGATACCTGAAGACCTAATCCTTTCTGAAACATGGGTAATGAAAGAGAAAGACAAGTGAAAACTACAGGCGGCACATATGAGATTTCTAAGACACCTCATGGGAATCACAAGAAGAGATCGACTGAGAAATACAGCCATCAGAAAGAAATCGAAAACCAAAGGTTTAGTAGAAGGGATAGAATAGTCTCAAAGGAGATGGGCAGATCATTTACTGAGAATGAACAAAAACAGATTGTCAAAATTAATCAAGATGTACAAACCAAAGGGGTTCAGAGATAGAGGCAAACCACTAAAGAGGTGGCAACAGCAGAAACACTTGGAAGACTAATAATCTATCAAGAACATTGTAATAAACCAATAGAAACAGGCTGTAAAGCCTAATTTCTGGTCAGTTCATGATAATGATATCAACCCCTTCTTTTCCTATTGGATGATTAGAATGCATAAACAATAACTTTTTAAGAACTTCTTGAACAATAATCCTTGTGTTTTTTTGGTGATATATTCAAATATGATCTCAGTTTTTTCCTTGTGTCACAGTTTTGTCACACTGAGACTTCATTATAAACTAGAAAATTTGCAGTCACAATGTGAATGAAAAAGAAATCAAAGTTACAAAATGAACCATGCCCTTATTCACGTAAAACATGAAAATAACTATTTATTTATTTACTTACTTAATTTCCCTCTTCTCCTTAAAGCTGTATACATTGCTTTTTCCAATAAGTAGTTTTCTGAAATGTTTGGTGAAGTGTTCAACAGTAGTTTTTCATTATATTGGTATTTGAGCAGGCTAGATACTATCGTTCTATATATTTGTGTAATGGCCATTTTTAAAAAGTAGCAGGGTAACAACCAGTGGAGGCTACTTCAATCACCAATTTGAAAAGTAAGAATTGGCAGACTTCTCACTTGCTTTAAAGTCGCAGGACATGAATGTCTTCTAGCTATGAAAATTGGAACATAGATTTTTTTCTTCCCATTGAGGTACATGCCTACCTGAATTTATAAATTTTATTTGTGGCATATGTCTGAATATAACATGCTTACTCGTAATATTAGGAGTTAAAAAGTCAAAACTATTTTTAAACAAAATTTCTGTTAAGTATTTCATCTGATATGCCCTTTTTCCTTCCAAAAAAAAAAAGAGTAATATTTGTAATGTCATGACTTGTGAATTGTTAAAACATATTTTGATGATTCTTATTAAGTTTATTGTTTGGATTATACCTTAGAGCCTGAACCTAAATTTGAAGATAGATAAGAGACTTGTATATGCATTACACGTAATATAAGAGACTGGAAATGCTAAAAACTGGCCATTTTTAGGTAAGGGATCTATTCACTACAGGGTGGCTACTACAAATTTCCACAACTTTTCCTGGTTTTACAGTACATTTTATTTACATTAATTTTTTTTTCTCAATAAGATTTGTAATTTCACACTACTTAAACAAAATATTAAGGCTACCCTGATACTAATTGGTCAGCTCTGATTTTGCCATGTGTAATTAACAATTTCGGACCAAATAAAAATGCTATACTATTGTTTTTAATGAATAATCATTTTTTATAACTCTCAAAATTTTCTCCTCACTTCTAATGATTCTTCTACAAATTCCCCAATTTTTTCTTGACTTTTCCAGAGCAATGAAATTCCCTGTTTTCCGTTTTCTAGAAAGTTACCACTGCAGAAAGAGGAATGCTAATTGCCCATTGAATTTCACATAAAACAATATTGTGCTATGGTCCACAAATTTTGAGTAAACTATAAAAATGTTATTGGCCAATATGGATGCTTTCACTCTAAGTAAAATACCACTGATTTTGCTAAAAAATTTATTTTTGTAAATCTCAAATACTGAAATGTGAAAAAAATCATGAGATTTTAATTATATTTGAATTATACACACTAAAAACACAAGAATAAAGCAAAATTCTTTAAAAGCATTCAAGGCCTGTAGAGTTTTATGGACTGCTCTTTGTCTGGCTCCTGCCCTTTGACCTGTCTGGCATGGGTGACCCTACCAGGAGCACATGCTCCAGCCAGCATAGCTCTCCGGGTCATAACGGAACACACAAACCTCCCCACCACGATAAGGTGGCAGTCCCTAGGGAGGGCAAAGAATTACACATTAGATGAGAACTTGCTTCTTCTTCCATACCTTTGTTAACAAAATAAAGTTCAAGGAAGGTCAGACTGCCTCCCAGATTACCGGCAACTACAGCGCAAAAAGAGAGAAAGAGAGGAAAGGGGGAGAGAGAGAGGAAAGAGAGAGAGAGGAAAGGGGGAGAGAGGAAAAGAGAGAGGAAAGAGAGAGAAAGGGGGAGAGAGAGGAAAGGGGGAGAGAGAGGAAAGGGGAGAGAGAGAGAGAGAGGAAAGGGGAGAGAGAGAGGAAAGGGGAGAGAGAGAGAGAGAAAGGGGGAGAGAGAGAGAAAGGGGGAGAGAGAGGAAAGGGAGAGAGAGAGAGAGGAAAGGGAGAGAGAGGAAAGAGAGAGAGGAAAGAGAGAGAGAGAGAGGAA
Organism: Teleogryllus occipitalis; assembly: GCA_011170035.1. Lineage (NCBI taxonomy): Eukaryota > Metazoa > Arthropoda > Insecta > Orthoptera > Gryllidae > Teleogryllus > Teleogryllus occipitalis. Next base: position 220,132 of record BLKR01014791.1, on the reverse strand, counting down.
AGGGGGAGAGAGAGAGGAGAGAGAGAGAGAGGGGGAGAGAGAGGAGGGGGAGAGAGGAGAGGAGAGGAGAGGGGAGAGAGAGAGAGAGAGGGAGAGGAGAGAGGGAGAGAGAGAGAGAGGGGGAGAGGAGAGGGAAGAGAGGAGAGAGGGGGAGAGAGGGGAGGGGGAGAGAGGGGGAGGGAGAGATGTGAGAGAGAGGAGAGGGAAGAGAGGAGAGGGGAGAGAGAGGAGAGGGGAGAGAGAGGAGAGAGGAGAGGGGAGAGAGAGGAGAGGGGAGAGAGAGGAGAGGGGAGAGAGAGGAGAGAGGAGAGGGGAGAGAGAGAGGGAGTGAGAGAGACTTAAGACATATTCACTCTGCGATGCATTTAAATTAACTTTTCTCAATCCATTTATGTCAAACATTACTTACTATACAAATAAAATGTTTGGAATAAGTTTATCAGATAAAAAACTCACATCAAAATTAATATTTTATTATTATTATTATTATTATTATTATTATTATTATTATTATTATTATTATTATTATTATTTTACACAATCAGATTTAAGTTCATAATTCAGCAAATAAAAATTAGGAAAGTTGGTTTATTTCATCATTAAGTGTTGACATACGTTTGAGAGATTTGTGCGTCTCCATTTTCAGGTACATTTCTTTAGATAAAATACATAAATATTAAAAAATGAATCATTATGAAAGAAGACATCATGTAAACAGAAAACCATATTAGTGGAAATTTACCTTTCACAGATATATAACATATTTATTGACAACATGGATATTAACAAATATCTCGTTGGAATAAATTCAAGAATTGATAGGTCAAATTCTTGTCATTATGATATACGAATGCGATAAACAAATTGTTTTAGACATTCACATTATAAAAGGTATAAAGTTTTCACTCCAAAGTTAGTTGTAGAATGCACATTGACCTTATACTAATGCCAAGTTTAGTTCTTTCAGTGAACATAAGAAAACAAATGAATGTAATTGAAAGGTACGTGGATCAGGTAACCACAGGGGTGGAGTCAATAATGGAAGAGACTTTTTGGTTGAAATTGAAAGATGGAAATTGATTGGTTTGAAATATTATTTAATTCTGCACAATATACTGTGGTATGTGTTGGTGAAGTTGTTACATTCTACCATCGAATTTATGGTTTTGTTTAATTTAATGCGTAATGTTTTAGAAATTATTCTTGGTAATCTCTTGGTTTCATTATCAAGAATTTTGACATTTGCAAAATACAATATATGACCCATTTCTACTCTGAGTCGTTACAGAGTTCTGCCCACTAGAAGGCTCCCTAATGTTTCTTTCATGTTCTTTGATTCTAGTTTCTAATTTTCTTTTAGTCTGACTTATATACTTTTTGATAGAAGTTTGACAGGTTTTCTGATACACAGTATTCTCCCTTTCCTTATAAGGTATTATATTCTTAACATTTTTAATTACATTAATTTTATTTAAAATGTTATTGATAAGATTGTATTTTCCATTGAAACTATTTCTCACAATTTTTTGAAATTTATTACTGTCTCAGGAATATGGGCAATAACTAAATTGGGAGTGAGTATTCGATATATTACTTACAATTATTTCTTCCATCCCAGATATATTTTGAATACTTTAATTTCTGTGGAACATTAATAGTTTTTTAATTAACTTCTTTTGTTTCTTAATACATTTCTTAGGATAATCATTGGCTAATAACTAATTTTCAATTTTATTTAAATTATGTTGGTAATTTTTGTCCTGTAATTTATGAACCATTGTATCCACCATACCATAGATCACACCAATTTTCATTGAAGTTGGGTGTCTGCATTTTCTTTGAAAATTTATGGCCTGCTGTGACAGATTTTTGGTACCAATCAGTTTTTATTGGTTGTTATTTCTTGTGATTTTTATATCTGGGTAGCTCAAATTGCAATTATTTTCTAATTCAATCGTAAACTGGATATTTGGTTCATAGTTTTCGAAGTTTCTAAAATCTCTCTGATTTATCTCTATGAATTATAAAGAAAATGTCATCCACATATCTTTTATAGAAATATAAAAGGTATACCTGGACACAAATCACAAGAAATAAATATAACTCTTGTGATTTTTCTCTGAAGACATTGTAAATTTTCAAGAAGAAAGGATGACAATTGTCAGTTAGAACACTTTGTCCATCAAAAAACTTCATCAAAATCGCATACAAAGTAAAAAAAAGAATATTATTTGTTTCTAACTCTGTATTATATCTTTTTATTTCACATCTCTAAGCCCTCCTTGGGCCCTGAATGCCTGGAGTGATTCTCCTTGAAGCTTTTGTCTTTTTGTTTCAGTGCAGTCAGTCAGTGCCCTTTATCCCTCCGGTCATGGGTTCAGCACCAATAGTAACCAGAGTTCTCAGATGGTCACCCTTCTAGGAGTCTGTGGTGTCTGAAACTGCTTAACGTCCATGACTTCACAGGGCATAATTAAACAATTCAGCTAACAATGGCATTTCAATTATTTAAAAAAAATTGAAAAATAATTATTTGTATTACATTAATCAATTTTTCCCCAAAGACAACAGTCCAAAAGAATAATCAATTAACCCTGAATATTGAAGAAAGAAACTAACCCCACTATAGCCCTTTGAATTCAATAAAGAACAATGGACTAACAAATACATCTCAATACATCTCCATCTAGCCGGTATCTGACCAGTTATTGTCAGGTCTAGTTATTTATTTATGCCAATCGGCTTTATACATTTAAATAAGTAACATTATTATAAAAATACAAATATGAATATAATATAAATACAATATAAATTGTTTATAGTATACATATGTGTGTGTTATCGAGCACTGAAATTAACATTTTCATTCAGTTAGCAAGTGTACTTCTAATGTTCGATAAGAAATTTGATATGGAAAATCCGAAGAAGTCGATGTCAGAGCAATGTTCATTTACAAGGTTAGCTATTCTGTTCTTTGGTCTGTGAAGTACATAGTTTTTAGTAGATTTAACCACGTTTAACTATCTACCAGATATGCTCAAACCTGGCTTTGGGCATATAAATTCAAATAATTCTAATATCTCAGAACAATCAATTTGTCCATTGAAAGATCTATAAAAAAATATTAGATCTGCAACTTTTCTTCGACTTGAAAAACTATCAATATCAAATTTATAAATTTATCGTAGATGTCTTCGATGTTCATACTGTATCCTCTGGTGTTCAGAAAATATATTTGCAAAATTTTCTCTATTTTTTCAACATGATTCTCTAAAAAATGTGTGTGTGGTGACCAAATTACTGTGCAGTATTCAAGTTTTGGACGAACTATGGTTGAATATAGTTGGATAAGTGTGTGTATATCATTGAATTCTCTTCCTGATCTGAGTATGAATCCAAGGACCCTATATGCCTCTGATGTAATCTTGTCCACAAGTTTCGAAAAATTTAGTTTGTTGTCAATCATGACTCCCAAATCTTTCACGGATTCTACTTCTTTAAGTTGATGTTCATTGAGTTGGTACGTTGTCGATTTTCACTGTAATGAGCGAGAGAAGGATATTACCACACATTTATTAGTATTTAATATAAGCTTGTTTTCCTCGCACCATTTATTAAGTTCGTTGATGTCTTGTTGAAGAATGTGAACATCGTCCTCACCAACTATTTTTCTAAAGATTTTCAAATCAGCGTGTAGTAAGTATTCTGATTTATATAGACTGTTATATAGACTGTAGAGTTACCAAGGCTCTATGGCATACAGTCTTGCATTTTATTTTACAAATATTTGCCCAATTTTAATATAATTAATATGGAAAAGACATTTTATATGGGATGTGGAGCAAATAATACAGATTTAATTTTACAGTTTGGAAATGGAAAATTTAAATGTTGTTCAGAATTTAAATATTTGGGCGTAGAAATAAGATAAGGATGGAAATCAAGAAGTTGATACAAGACATAGAATAAACATTGGAAGATCAGCTACATCAATGCTAAATAAAATATTATGGGATAAACACACAGCAAAAGAAACAAAATAGAGAATATATAAATTGATTGTAGAAAGTACTGTTTTATATGGATCACAAATTAGGAAATTAAAGAAAAATATAAAACTAAAATAAATGGACAACATAAATGGATTTTAAAAGGTCATCCAGGATATCAAAATTAGATAAAATAAATTTAAAATATGGGGGAAAAAATGGATAAAGAACATACAATTTTAAAAACTATTCAATACAAGCAATTACAATGGTTTGGACATGTTAAAAGAATGACAAATAATAAAATACCAAAATCATTTTAGAGTGGCTTCCTGTGGGTAGGAAGAAAAAAGGACAACCTAAACAAAGCTGGTTGAGAGAAATTTATGGACTTTTGAGAAAGAATTTAACGGTTAAGGATTATGAAGATCACGACAAGTGGAAAAATAAAATTAAAATTATACAAAGTATTAGAGTAACAGAAAGTTGTTCTTCAACAATGTAAAACTGAGAAATAAAAATTATCATAATCACAGGGTTTTATTATACGAAAAACTAAGTGTACAGGATTACAGAGGTGAATTCCCTACATATCGCAACTCACACAGGGTTCATACCATCATCTACTTGGAGTAGATTTGGATAAAAGTATGTCCTTACCTCTAATTAGGTTATTCACAATCATACAAATGCTAAAGGGCATCTCTTTTTTCACATCAATTGTTTTGTTAAACAACATTAATTTTTAACGTTTGGTTTAATAATTATTGCTTAAACAGGCAACAGTAGCACAAATTATGTCCTGATTAATGTAATTACAGTAATTTACTTACAACCCAACTTTAAGGAATATAGTTATTAAATTATTTGTTATAAATTAATTATTTGCTTATGTTATATTTTAACACAGTATATTTCAATTGGACTATAATTAAAATTTAAATGTTTTACAATTCTTTTTCAAATAAATATTAAAAATTCAATTTACATCATCAGAAACCAAATGTTTTCTTTTCATACCCAAAAAATCTTAGTAATTCAATAACTATTAACCAGATAAAACATTGTACCATTTTTCTTTGCGCTTGACAGTTGGACCTTCGCAGAAACAATGTTGCCACTTTACTGCCCTCACCGTGTGCATGCAGCATGATCTTTTTGTGAGCAATGTGAAGCAAATATTAGATTTCGGTCCTCTATCTACATTGTCTGGATACTTTTAATGATGTGATATTTTGACATTGGATGCGGGGCTTAAGTGCTCAGCTGATAAGATGCTTTCACCCCTTCATTTATGCATTCCATGTTGATGGGATCAAGAAAAGATGTCACGAGAAAAGCTGCTGCTATTGAGTGCCAGTAGAAAACCTCTGTCAGTCATCAAATGTCTCCCAAACATGAAGCACAAAGAAGTTTGATACAGTGTATAAGTATAATAATCCCTCATTACAATGACCCTTCCATTCTACAACATTGTGGTAGAAATGAAGATAATGCTAACATTAAATTACTGTTGCACAATAAACTAATATTTTTCATTTAAATTTATGAAATATTGCTGCAGATCTATTGGTAAATTTGCACAATCTTTATAAAAATAAAATTTATTTGTACCCCAACTTTTGTACCAACCAAAATTCCTTCCAGTAGAAATACAACTTCCATTTCTGCCTCAATTATACAAATTTACCTTATTATTTACCACATCTATTTCAATTACAGGAGATCAGACTTTAAGTACACATATATACTAACATTAATTTATTTTTTGACTTTCCACATCTTGACCCAATGTGAAATTGCATTTTAAGTAGGTTTCTTATTTAATAAATCTTGCAAGGAGGCATTTTACAAGTATTCTTTGGCATAATACAAGGATAACACAATACAGAGAACATAACACAAGGAGGAACTTACAATGGGGTTTGTTTGCATCATACAGTATAAAAATCCACAATTGACGTGGATTTCCATCCACCATTATTATCCAAATAACTGGTTACACAGGATACTCACCTGGAAATAAGGACTGGATGCTGCAAGTATGACCCTGTGAGCATTCAAACATTGCCCTTCTGCTGCTAAAGTACAGTCCAATAAGACATTGTTTCCCAACAAATTTTCAAATGTTGACATCAACACATTGTGATGACATCGCCAATTTAATGACAAATGAGAATCATTCATTTTCATTAAAAGTCTGAAACAAAGACTACACATGAAAAATAGAAGTACAAAAGGGTATGAAATACATTTTTTGGTAAACGTTTAGGTCTGAACTCCATTAGCATGGCATCCTCCACCCTCTCAACATTAACTTACAACTCACGACATTCTAAGACTCTAAGGAGAAAACCTATCTGATAATCAAATACTACGGAGAAGATCTATAATGAAATTCATTTTCATTCAACACTCATTCCAAGACCTTGATAAGAGGAAGGGAAAGAGTTAGCAGAGGTAAACCATTCTTACTTAGCAATTAAATTACTCTTGTTTCTTCATTAGGAACTGTGTTACCAGAATTTTATTATAAATGAATAACCAACAGTTCAAATTGTTCTAATATAATAACCAATGGATTTAAACTAGGAATCGTTCCAAACGAAAGACTTAAGAGATACACATTATTTCAATTATTCAAGCACTAATAATATAAATTCATAAGAAGAGAGGAAGCTGCAAACAATGGCAAACATACAACGGATTTTTTAAGTCGTAACGTAATCCACACCTTAAAAAAAATTAAACATGATACAAAAAGGGGACAATATGAACCCTCTCAAAACGGATCAACCGACACCTCTAAAAACAAAAGTTGATCAATTTATTACGAAGTACGAAGACAGTAAATACACAAAATTACAGTAATAGAAAAAAGACCAAAAACTACAATGTAATCAACTCACGAAGGACGAGAAATTCAATACGCACTCACGTCCACTTACAATTACTATTCACAAAACAATATTACTAGTACACAACATACGCACCTAAATCATCGAAACCGGTTAAAACATACTCAAAGCACGTTCTCCCGTTCTCTAGACAAAACAACATCACACATCCGATTCGTTGTTGTCAATTGCCAACCACTCCATAGAACATTGGATTTTCAATATATACATATATTCATGATATATTTAAAAATATATTGCTAAATATTAACATACTTAACAAAAACATTCATGAAACTATTAGGTGGACATTGGCATACATTATTTATGTCCCAAATAATCATCAACAACGCGAATTACAGTATGATTCAGATGTTTATGCACTACGCCATCAGAGCGCGTCATTCAAGAACGAAAATTCACAGTACACGTGTTACTACAGATATATTTTACATATAATTTAAAAGAGTTATATGTAATCGCATTTTGAAAAACTTTGTGCATTAATTTGATTAAATATTTCTCGTGATTATGGAATTTTAAAAAAATATTTACATAGTATTCAAAATCGATAGAAATCGCAATTTTTTGGGGAAAAGAGAAACAGTGTATTGCTTGGAGAACCTAAACACATTTCCTACTACAGACGAAAATAAAGTATTATTTCAGTTAAAATTATGAATTATTAATAATAATATTAATAAAAATAATTAACCCCGTGTCGTGTTTCTTTTTTTGTAGAATAGCGCCACAGGATATCCCCCTGTTGTAAGAGGCGACTAACCGGAGCAGCTGTCCACTGTCCCCACCTGAATAAATGTGTCCATCTTTGTATCTATTAAAATGTGTTAATCCATACCTCCATAAATGTGTCCACACTTCGTCATTTCTTTCAATACCAGATATACATATTCTAAAAGAAACCTTTATATCCTACCCATACCCGAACACACCTTTCTCCTATTTCCACTCCCTGTCTCTCCAAATCCTACTCTACGGGCGAGCATATAAAACCTTCAGCCCCGTACGAGACGGAGAAGCCGTAAATATTGAGGCTAAATGGGCAATAGCAACGACCCATTTGGATATGGAGACACGACCAGAAACTTTCCTCGGACCAAAGCCGATGTCTGCAGAGCGCCAAGGCACAGATTGAGCTAGCGCTGTTTGTGACAGCACGCGAATCAGCAGGCACACACCGGGGCATCCGAATTTATTACAGCCGACGAAAGCAGCACCCAAGAATAGTCAGTTGCACCTCCTGACAGTGTTTCCCGAACATTACTCGGGACCACTCCTGCAGGTCTGCCACGACGGAGAATACAGCACTGAAAGAAATGACCATCTCACTCACAACCATAAACCTATGGCTACGTGTCTTCCAGTTGTGGCAATCGATTTATACATTGAGACAATAACCATCACAGATGACGTGACGGTGGTTGATTGTTAATATTTCCAAGCATTGATTCACATTACGTTCTTAGTGGTAGCCTTTTTTTTTTTTTCTTTTTTTTTTTTTTTCGGCAAAGCCGAAAGGTCAGTGAAGGTTTGTGTTCGCACGCTAGAGCGTTTTACTGCTATGTGTGGGTTGGTGGTGTAGGTTCGCAACGGACCTCAGTCATAAGCCAGAATTGGCGGTAGTGTTTAGTCACTTTTGTGACTGTCATTTTTGGTGTGTTAGCGTTACGCCTTCAGTATGTCCGAGGGGAGAGCTTGTTTGCATCCTATTGTATGGACATGTCGAGCTAATTGTTTAAGCGTCGCCGGTTCTTCGCAGGTTTGAAAGGCATCGTTAAAAGCAAGTCGTCTCAAGCATTGAGTGAAACGGAGGACGCGCTATGAGCTTTAGAACTCTGTTCTGAACCAGCTCAAGGGTATCCTTGTACTTATTTCCTGTAGTCCACCATGTCGCCGCGGCATAAGTGGCTACAGGCTGGCAGCACGTTTAATAGTGCCAGGCCAGGTAAGTGCCAGCGCATTCTTCGATCGAAAGTGACGCCCAGGTAAGTAGCCTTAGGCGACCACTTCCGTTTTGTGTACCAAGTGTAATTTGTTTTGGAGGTGTGAAACGTTTGGTGTATTTTTGTTTGCGGCGAGTGTAACAGATTGCCTGCGACTTTTCTGCTGAGAAAGTCAAGTGGTTTTCTTCCGCTCACTTCAGAGTCAGGTTCGTATGTTTTTGGAGTATTTTGAGTTTGAGGTCGAGGTTTATTCGTCTTGCTAAGACGGCAATGTCATCAGCATAGAGGAAAAGCCGAATTCGCGGTATATGCGGTATGTCATTGACATAAAGCGAGAACAGCAGCGGAGAGAGGACGGAGCCCTGAGGGCCCCGGCTCCAATCCTCCGCTTCGAGGACCTCGCCTTACTCACATATACTACGAATGTGCGATTTGAGAGGAAAGACTTAACCATTTCCGTTAGGTCTTGTGGAAGACAGCGCCGAAGTTTTGTGATGAGTGATGTATTGTGTGGCACTTTGTCGAAGGCTTGCACCATGCCGAGGTAAATGACAGGTACATCCTGTGTAAGTATGAGATCAGCGAAAATCTGCTGAGCCATACAAAGTGCTTGTAAAGAAGTGGAGTGGCGAGCGAGGTGCTAAGGAGAACACAGTGTCAAAATCGTCGTCAATGAGAGGACGATTTGGTGCTAGGTATGCACACACGAGTGCAACTTCGCCTTCCGTCGTCTCTACCACAATCGCTGCCACTTCAAGCCTCGCAAGGCGAGGTAAAGCTGCCGGGCGATGAGGTATCGAGCGACGTACAGCAACAGCCACGCCGCCACCGTGATGAGCAACGCGGTCGGTGCGGTAGATGGCCATGTCGTCGACGCTTATGAGCTTCGTTTCCTGCAATAAGGGAACATCAATGTGAATTGAATTGAATTTTTGCCTTATTTTACGTGGCGAGACTCAGGCCATGAGGCCTGCTCTTCCGTCTGACCACGCAAATTCCGCTACGCTCCTTTTACCAACCATGGGAGAAAGAAGGTATTACTTGGGCGACGAAACAGGCGATTTGAATTTAGCTCAGAGGCGTCACTTAGGCTTGAGGATCTTTTACATGCAGTAAATCTACTGCATGGGACAGCCGGCTTTACTTCCCTTAAAATCCACGGCTTCGATCGGGTTCGAACCCGCAAACTTGGGTATAACAGTCCGATACGCTAACCGTTACACCATCGCCGCCGCCGCAATGTAATGTTTATTACAGAAAATCTCGATAATGCGTGTCCCCCGGGTCCATGCAACCGGAACGGCCGTTGACGTTCCAGGCGGCTACCGCGAGAGGGCGGGTTCTGGTGTTTCCCTGCGTTTGGTGTTCAGCCATTGTGGGCTGTCACTTGAGCGCAGAGAGTTTGTAAAAGTGTAGTGAGGTTCGAAACCTGCTGCTTGAGTTCGGCAACCTCCTTTACGGAGTTGCTCCGTCTCTGAATTTCTAAATCCATGTTGGGCCTCAAGCTATCTGGCTATCAAGATGAATTCTCCAATAACATTATGCTGTTAGGCTTTATCTTTGTACCATAATACAAGATCAACGAACCAATCATCATAGTTTAATAAATACGAAGTTATTATATTCTCTTGTCACCCCAACCAAATACAACATATTAATACCCATAAAATACAACCAATCATAAAATTTAATACACTAGTATCAAGATCTATAGGGTCTTCTCATCCCCTATCCTCATTTGAGCCTTTGAACTCAAAAGTAAAATTCAACTCATCATGAGACAGTAATCGTTTCGTCAAACCATTAATTCCAGTCTCAAATTAAAAGACCACTTCCGTTTTGCTACCTTTATTACTTTTACTACCCTTGATTATGCTACCTTTGTATGGTCAACATACCGCTGCCATTCAAAACCTCAGTGGGAAGGTACGACTTCATAATATACCAAGAAGACACGTTTTGGATAAACAGGCGAACAAATATTTTTGCCTAATTCCTTAAAATAAATAATCAATAGAGTAAAATAAACAAATAAATATAATATTTACTAATTACATCATTATTACATAAACAAGTTAATCTTAACATCTCAATACAATCAATAATAAAATAATTAAACCAAAAATGATTAATAACAAACTCACATATAATAACTAATTAAAAGCTCATTTCACATAATCAATCCCAATCCAAATATTTAAATTAAAAATCCAAGCTTATCCCCAGAATATTAAGTACCAAAAACAATATACATATATAAATTATTATAATAAAAACAAAAAATTTTCATCTTGAGAAACTAGATATCTTAGAAAACAAATAACATTTCATCACCATTTATTAATTCAATATATTTATACAATATAAATCATACATAAATAACTCTTTCCAATTCGAAAACAAAAACTAAATTAATTTTTAATAAACCCTGATACAAAAGGTACAAATGCGCCCGGCTGCAGAGTGGCGACACTCAGTGAGCCGAGAGACTCTCGTGGGTCACGGTGGGTCGCTGCCAGCGCGCCAGACCGTGCGCTCCGCCGGCGCCCGCCCGGCTGGTTGGCGCAGATTGAAATGAAATACACGGACTGGCTGATAGCTGACTTCAATACTGTATTGTCTTCGATCAACAAACCAAAATAGTCGAATGAAAATTATGTCAAAACTATATTTTATATTATTCATAAAGATCCTCCATGAACTTTTAATTGTTTATTTACGTCAAAAACAGTTAAAAACTTGTACAACGTGCTATGAGAAGTTTACTAACCCAAAGCAAAGAAGTCAAAATGGTTTTCCAGTTTTTGTGATACGTGTAGCATTAGAATGATGAAACTGACAATGTACTGATAGATGAGAGTGAACCTGAATATCATTTGGAAGATGACTGATCGTGATGACTAGGGGGCGGATTTTGATGACCTAAAGAATTGCCAGAAATGATCAATAAAATGCTCTTAAATTGCTTTAAACACGCCCTAAAACCAAAGAAAAATGAAGTTAAAAATCTTATTAAAACCAGTTCAGATGAACAATTCAAGCTGTTGGATACATTACTGATGTAATCAAGGCTTCTATTCGTTCAAGTGAACTCAGCTTGCAAACTTTTGGTTTGGACTGTTCTTTTCTAGGAAATCTCTGCCTTTTGTTATTCTGAAATTGGCTGAACCCGCAATGACACTGACGTACATCACAAGAATTACATACAACAGCTGTCAAAACAATTTCTGAGTGAACAAATAGAACAGGCTACTGAGTAATTCTGTGAAAAACATTTGTTGCATCTCGTAAATATTATTAGAAGCAAGTACCATTAAAAATGACATTAAAATCGCTGAAATCAACAAAAAATCCATTAAGAATGATGGGAAAAGGTAAAAAATGACTTATTTGTCAAAATCAACAAAAATTCAAAATAATGACTTATAAAAATGAGTCATTTCCTTTTGTCATAAAAAAGAAAAAGCCATTAAAATTCCCCACTAGTGATGACAGTACAAAACGAATTAGAACCCTGAAGATTTGTGATCTGTGTGGTCCAATGTTGATACCAGGTTTATAGAATTTTCATTCAATTTACATCTGCATTACAATCAAAGGTGAACAAGTCAGCAATCTACCCCATCTTGAATTTTTTTCAGCTATTCTTTTACTGATAGTTAATGGAAAGTAAAATGGCCGAGTTCAGGGACCTGCCTTATGCACAAGGAGCCCACGTCATGGTGCCATTCCACAATGGCATTCAAGATAGTATGCTGATCAAGGTGAATGGCACAAAATCT
>BLKR01014791.1:0-202500 GCA_011170035.1 Teleogryllus occipitalis | reverse complement strand
TGAAAATTAGATTAAAATGACTTTATTAGCGTGTGTGAGTGGAGTGTGTGAGAGTGGTGTGTAAGTGTGTGTGTTTCAAAATAATGTCGACCAAGCATCAGACACTGTTTTGAAACAGTTCAAATATTTATAATTATTGGAATTTTCTTACCATTTTCAATACAGTATTCACTCCCAGGACAGCCAAATCTCTCTTCATTTGTTTATTCACATCCAAAGCAATAAAATCATCAATATGTTTTCCTTCTTCAAATGTTTCTACCAAAATATATGATCTTGTTAATGAATCCAATGGAGTTGGAAATTGAACAGAGTTGAAATTTTTAAAATGGTCAGCAAACTGCTTCAAATTTTCAGCTTCTGTGAAAAAGTTAACCTGGAACATTTTAATTCCTTTAAAAATAAAATCAGAAAAAAGAAATTATTTTCTAATTTTACTTCAAATGCATTTAGGGCTGGACTGGTCATCTGGCAAATGCCAATAATTAGTGCTCCTGAGATATTTTAATATCTTAGGACAATAATAATTGTTTTTTAAAAAGACTTTTATAATCCACACCAATTTTACCATTTTTACTTTCTTGTATACATACATATTTACGGAATAATATACATAGTATGAAGCAAGTTATGTAAGGCTGTGGACTCAATTTCGAGATTTCAACGGAAAAACCTGTTTTGAAGTCCCCTGTTACTGAAAATGTGATTTTTTTAAAAAACGTCCATATGTTAGCCTGTGAACAACACTGGCGACTAAACTATTCATAGGATTTTTGCAAACTGGATATTCTCTGGTCGATCAGGCTCCACTCGAAGCTCTGTGATTTCACATAACTTTCTTTAATTTTTGGCGATACTTTTCATGAAGCCCCTGAGACATTTTCAAAATTGTCTCAAAAACATCTCCAAATTTTTTCTATAAATGTCTTGTAAGAATGGAATAAAATACATTAATAAAGGTAGCATATGTCCTATTTTCATTGTTAACTATAAATTTTTGAAAATTTCCAAAGTTTGAAATTTTATCAGCATCTTCCTACAATTACAAAATTGAAGATTTTTCCTTCAAATGAAATTTGTTCTCCATAATTAGTTCTTTCATGAATGTCATGAACATTTTCTTGAAAATTTTAGTAGTTTTCACACCGTATTGCATGAAGTAACAGGAGTGAATGTAAACTTGGTCACTGTGAAGAGACATGACACCCGTGTGTTGCAATATATGTAATATTTGTTATAGTAATTACTGTTAATTTATGTATTTATGGGCGGGAGTCTGTTAATAAATAAAATAAAAGTATGGGCAATACTAAAAAGTAACAAAAACAAGAATTTCTCAAAAACGGCTCCAAATTTTTTCTTCAAACTTTTGGTAGGAATAAGGGTAAATGTATTGCATAAGATGACATATGTGCCATTTTGCTATATTTTTTTTGTTTTTTCACAAATTATGCAAATTTTTTTGGAATATCTCTCATGCTGTTAATAATCACATTTCCAGTGATTTGTATACATTCCATTTGTGAGTGGAAGTGCTTCAAATGACTTCCAACAAAACTTTTCAAAAACGAAAATTTCCTGTGAAAAAGAACTTCAATTTTCGCATTTACACTATTGCTTAAACAACATCTTAAAAATGGGTGAAAATTTTTCTACAAGAATTTCCATATAGGATGAAGTTTTACTCTTCTTTGATATTCTTAAAGTAATATTTCGGTTCTACCATTAGAAAACTGAAAATTTTAAGAAAATGAACTTTGGGCAGCAATAGATGGCAGCTGGCAAGAGGATGGGGGCAAGACTAAAAAGCTAGCCCAGACCAAAGAAATTAGAAAACTAACTAGTACAAGAAAGTCTGTGCCATTCTGTAACATCACTAGTTTCTTTGTGTTTTACTGTTTATATTCCACTGCATAAATTTTCTGCTTGTACCACATGTCAAATCTTGTTTTGTAAGTTGGCAAATCAGAATTTTTGTGCCTGCTTGAACTATTATCTATATCATTGTACTGTATGCAATTAATAACTTTTATCTAACTTTTTAGAGACTGTTTTATAATATAAATGCCAAGGATATTGTATTTCCTAGTCTAGTAATCATTTACTTCCCATTTCGTAATCACAACATCGATTAAATCTAAATGATCATACATAAAATTTTATGACATTTCCAAGGCTAGATTTATGAACTGACATAAAGAGCAATTTATACAGACATCTTGCATTTGTCCTAGACTCACCTGCAGATTTTATAAAAATGACGATGAAAGAAATGAAGTATATCTTTTGGCCCTAGAATACTTGGCAAATTCACTACATTCTCCCCATATGAACTATAATTTTAAATTTTAACAATTTTTGTATGGATCGAGAAATTGGCCTAACTTTTTCACTATTTAACATCATAAGATTATGACAACAAATTAAATCTAAGATACTTTTCAAACACTAAAATTAATAGAAATTCATTCAAATTTAATAAAAAAAAAATACCTGACTTTTCATCACTTGGGAAAACTCATCCACACATTCACAAAGACTAAGCCACCTTAAACTTGGAAGTAGCCAGGTAATTGTATTGGCTAAAAATTTCAAAATATTAAGATCCTGCCTGAAAAGAATCACTGACCTCAAAACTGCATAATATTTAATTGAAATTAATTTTCAAACTCAAGGAAATTGACAATTCCTACCTGAATCTTTTTTCCATTTGTGGATGTTGTACTTTAACAGCAACAGGGATTACATTTTCCATTCCCTGATGAAATTCTGAACAAAATACAAATCAAATAATCGCATTATTTTGATTACAATTTTAAAGAATGTGAATAACTGGAGGAGAGAAGATTGAAATTCAACCTAAATGTGTAACTACCTGTTTTCCCCGAATATTTAGTAAAATATCCCAAACCTAGCATTTCCATCACTGCAACAGAAGAAAAAATGAATTAACATTTTAAATAATAGAATATGAGTTCAGTAAAACTTCATTTATACGTTTTTCAGGGAACTGAAGGGAAAAAATGTATAAGTGAGAAATATGCAAAACTGAAATTGAATATTATGAGCAAAACAAAACTCAATATTTTTACTTTGGTGTGCTCCACTCTCGGACTTGCTCGCAGGAAATGCTACCAACAATTCTTTATTTATTTAGTGAAAGAACAGTAAAAACTGTATGTGACATGTGGGTGAGAAGTACCATCTGCATACATTCTCTTGAGCTCCAGAATCTCTTCCCAACATTTTAACTATAAATGTTGAAAGTTTCAAAAAAGCGAAGTTAGCAACTTTTGAAAACTAAACATTTTTACTCCTGAGTTATAGAAATATTATTTGCATCGGTAAACAAACTGCAGACTTCCTTTTTTGTACTGCTAACAAAATAACACACCTCCGGCTTGACTCCTACCACTACTAGCATAAGGCGAGCTCAACAAAATGTGCGCATAGTGAAGCTACATTTATGTCCAGAATTTAAACACGAGGCCATCTCAACATTTGCTCAATGGATCAGGAAAACTGGAAAAAAAACTTTAAGTACATTACTTGTCACTTAGAAGACATGTGGGCCAGGTCTAGGCATGCCTGGTGGAAAAAATAGCACTGATATTCGCACTTCATGCATCTAGTCGTTTAGGTCTGTTGCACGAGCGTTGCGTTGCGTTGGCGTGCGTTACCTAACGTTGATGGCATCTGGGTCTGCGCATGAGTCGCTTAACGCGCGTCGTAGATTTACAGTATCTTATGCGAAGCGGCATACGAGCAGTCTTGGCAACGTGTGTTGTGTCCACAGCGTTACCACAGCTCAAGCTGCAACGTAAGTCAAGATAACCTGCGACCCCTAGGCGACGTGCGTTGGCAACAACGCTCGTGTGCACTGTGCGCGACGTTGGCACATCGACCGTGTGCCTTTCGCATAAGATAGTGTTATCGACGACACGCGTAAAGTGACCGTGTGCGCAGGCATCGACGCAGCTGTTATCAACAAGGCTTATGTGACGCGCGTCAACGCAACGCTCATGTGACATGCCCAAATGTTATAAATCTTCGATTCCCGCGAACTTCAATATTTTCTCTAAATGCGGCGAATTTGTATAGTGCAATGTCGGTGAAAATTATGGAAAGCCGCATCGGAGGACAGTAGCGCTCATACTTTCTCGCATACATTCTCTTTTACTTTCTCGCATACATACGTATATGCGAATATCAGTGCTATCTTTTCCACCAGGCGTGCCTAGACCTGGCCCGCATGTCTTCTAAGTACGTCACGTTTTTGACCAGTTTCCCTGATCCATTGAGCAAATGCGGAGATAACTTAATTTGCAAATCAATAGACTGGATTAGAGACATAAGTACTGAAATGATTTTTGAAGTAGCACATATAGATGTAAATACAATGAAAGGGAACATAAAAATAATAGGCATTTATAGATCCCCAAATTCTAGTGTTAATGACTTTCTACTCAGGTTTGAAGAACTTCTAACAAAACTCTTGGAAACCACAATTGTAAGTTAATTATTTTGGGAGATCTGAACATTAATATTGAACACAATGAACTACATGATTTACTAAAGAGCTTCAATCTTCATGATGTGGAGTTAGGGGCAACACGTGTTACTACCCATTCCAGCTCTACCATAGACCACATCATTACAAACGTTGAAATGAATAAATACTCTTCTCATAATCTTGATTTTCATGTATTTGATCACACTGCACAAATCATTGAAATAATCAATTGCCTCATTAGCCTTGTACTACCTAAATACACATTCACCCATGACACAAGGGATACTAAACTACATCTGTTAAAAGAATGTGTCCTAAAAGAGGAATGGATTGAAGTACTCAATAGTAATGATGTCAACAAGAAATGGAACTTCTTCCTGAGTACATTAAATTATCATTTGAATATTGCATGTCCCATTATTAAAAGGCTAATAAATGTATTGAAGAAACCCAAAATTAAACTTCCTAATGAAATTCTTGTTCTTGAAGAAAAAAGAAAAAACATGTATTACTTGTTTAGAGATACTAAGAACCCCTTTTATAATGAGAAGTATAAACACTATAAAAAACAATATAGGCTAAAACTGATGAATGAGAAAGCTTATCAATTAATTCATAAAGTTAACAACTCAACAAAAAAATCTAAAACACTGAGGAATATAGTTAATTGTAAAACACAGACTCATAAAAACACACACCTACTACAAGAAGGCATTCTTCTTGATAATCCTTCTGGTATTTGTAGGACCTTTAACTGCCATTTCTTAAATACAAAGCAGAACACTGTAAACAGTAATACTAGTAATATTTTATCTTTTGGAACTTCAAAATCTATGTTTCTCCAACATACAAATGCTAATGAAGTTAATCAACTAATAAATTCCCTCAAAAATAGTTGCTCGTCGGGAAATGATGAAATATCTTCAATAATTCTTAAAAAAATTTAAGCCTGCTCTTCTTAATATACTAGATCACTTAATAAATTCATCTTTACTGTATTCACTTTCCCAGAATCCCTAAAAATTAGTATTGTAAAGAATGCTAAGCTATGCACTTGCACTTGCTAAGAATAATAATACACAAGATGTTAGGAATTATCGATTATAGGTCGATAAAAGATTTCTTGATTAAATATGAATTACTGACTGTTCTAGCACTCTATTCTTACAAAGTAATACTACTATTGAGAAATAATCAGAATCAATACTTTGTGAGAAATAAAGAGGTACATAACTATCATACTAGAGGACATAGGGACTATCACAGGACATTCACCAGTAAGTCTTCAACTAATAAAGATCCTTATTGCATTGCAGCTTAGCTTTTTAATAATCTTCCAGTCACCATAAAATTAGCAAATGATAAATACTTCAATACATTGCTTAAACGCCATCTTATTAGTGCGAGTCCATATATCTGAACTGCTATTACTTTTCTGAAATTAAAAACCATGTACCGCTACAAGAGTGACCCCTATGTACCAGTTATTCGGTATTAATAAGACAATGGACTATTTAATTATACAGTAAATATTGTAATTATATGTCAGGATATTATAAGCACTTACAATTATTATTAACACCTAATATATTCAAGTTATTGTAAGTTTATTAAACTATTACTGTAAGATAATATGAATTACACTATTGTAAGTTGTTGTTTTTTCACTGTATCATAATCTGCTAGTTTCTTAATACAATGCACTATTAATGTTGTTCTTAACTTAATAATGTGACTTTGTATAATTAAAATGTAAATAATATTAATGTTTATTGTGAGCACTTGCATGCTTTATTAATCATGTAAGTTACCAAGTAAATTATTTGTATTTTGTCATGTAAACTATATATATATTTTTAGCATATAATTTATCAAGATAATATAAATTTGTGAATTTATTACTGTAAGTGAATGTATTAAAAAAGTATAATTAATATACTGTAACTTTAAATAATTTCTACACAGGCTGCTTGATACTATCTGCAAGTCTATAAGCAATAAAATAGTGTTGTTGTTGATATTATTATTATATACAGGAGTAATATAAGTAGTATAGAGAAAGTTATGTAATGCTGCAGGAAATCGTTTTCGAGGGTCCCAATACTGAATAATTTTTTCAAAACGTCTGTCCATCTGTCGTACGTGACCAATCCTAGTGTCAAAACCACAAGCATGATCTTTTCCATATTCAAGAGACCTTTATCCATCTGGCTCTCGTTGAAGCTTTGAAATTTTGAAAAACATTCTTTATAATTTGGGGGTACTTTACATGAAAGCCCCAGACATTTTCAAAATTTTCTCAAAAACGACTCCAAATTTTTTCTTTAAATTTCTTGTAATAATAGAGTAAATTATACTTATAAAGGCGGAATAGATCACATTTTCATGGTTAACTCTGAATTTTAAAAAATTGCAAAAGTTTGAATTTTTTCTGGTGTCTCCCTACAACTACAAAATTGATGACAGATTTTTCCTTCAAATGAAATTTGTTGTGCATAAATAGTTCTTTTAATAAGATCATGAACATTTTTTTGGAAATTTTAGTAGCTTTTGTGCAATAGTGCGTGCAATATTTGCAATTTTAAAAATTACAAAAACAAGATTTTCTTAAAAACGATTCCAAATTATTTTTTTAAATTTTTGGCGGGATTAGTGCCAAACAAGCCCTATATCATGACATAAACGCTATATTGCTCTATTCTTTTGTTTTTCCAAAAATTTCAAAAATAAATTTTTTTTTACGTCTCTCACATTGGTAATATTTACATTAGAGGCGATTTCTTTACATTATTATATTTATGAGTACATGTGCTTTAAATAATGTCAAATAAAGTTTCTCGAAAACTCAACAGTTTTTGGTGAAAATGAGCTCAAAATTCCACATTTTCAGAAATGCTCAAATGCCATTTTCTCAAAAATGGCTACAAAAGGTTTCATCCAATTTTTTCTAATAGATAGTGCTAATTGCACTGTTTAATATGACATAAAGTTCATATTGGTATATTCATTTTTTTTCCTTCAAAAATTACAAAAATGTAATTTTTTTTAAATTCCTCTCACACCATTAATACGAAAATTTCCATTGATTTATAATTTCTATTATTATATATTTGTGAATGGAAGTGCTTCAAATGAAGTTTTTCGAAAACTCAATGGGTTCCTGTGAAAAAGAGTTCCAAATTTCGCATTTACAGAAATGCCTAATTGCCATTTTCTTAAAAACCGCTTCAAATGTTTAAATGAAAATTTCTATTTAGGATGAGTTTTTACTCTTCTTTAATATTCTTGAAGTAATAATTTAGTTGTACTACTAGGAAAGTAAAAAGTTGAGAAAATGTCAAAAAATGTACTTTGGGCGAAGATAGAAGGCAGATCGCCAGAGAATGGAGCAAGACCTTAAAGCCTGACCATACCAAGGAAAGTAGAAAAATTTGGTACGAGAAAGTCTGTGCACACAGTAGTTTTGTCCGAAATGGAGACTTGAAACAAGTACACACGCCCTAGATAGCGGCAAAATTAAACAAACAATTCAACACAAAAATCATTGGGCTCTTTAACCTGATCATTCTCGCTTCTTGGTCATGTGTCGTTATCATTTGGTCATTACATGGTTTTAAAGGGACTTTCGTTATGAACATACTAAAAGCGTGATATCTGAAATAATTTAGGATGGGAAGTATAGGAATTTATCCAATACTTACAAAAACAACGGATAAATGTGAAAAACATGTGAGTTCAAAACGTATAAATGGAGTTCCACTGTATTTTTAAAGTATAATTGGATTGCAAATTTTAAGACACAGCAATTAGAAAGACAATTTTCTGAAACCCACTTACCTTCTACAAAACAGAAATTCTTCAATTCCTGGCTTTTCTCCTTTGTATTTGATGTACATTTTGGAATATTTTCTTTTTTAATCCAAGCTTTGTACACCTGAATTAAAAAAGAAATATTTCAGAAATAAGTATTTGATACAAAATGAAGCGATTTAATTCACTTCGATCCATCAAACAAAAATACTTTCTCGGTAGCTTAGTTAGCAAAAAAACAACTTCAGAATGCAAGTTGATTTTATCCCTAATGCAAATAAAATAAAATAATTTTAAAAAGTCAAAACTGAAGAACTAAAAGGGATAATCTTGAACCTCTCAACATCTTGAGAAGTTAAAATCTAGATCTACTTCAGAACCTCATTCACCACTTTCAAATTGCACAAAAAGTTGAAAACAATTTTTGATCAGTATCTTTTAAACAGTACAATGTGGCATATATTGCAAATAAAACATGCAATTATGTGTAAAAATTCTAAATGTGGAAATATGGACATCAGTTCAAAAAACCTAATTTGTAAACATACTATGGAAGTATTATTATATATGAACAAACAAATATGTAATTTCTAGAGCCTGGAAGTTCAGACATTTATTTTACCTAAAATAGGCAGGCAAAAAGGCATTTATTTTCTTGTGAACTAGGCGAGCAAAAAATTATTTATTCTAGCTGAAGAGGAGATGCCAAAAGGCATATACAAAATGAAAAATCACATTTAAAAGGAATTGTAAAAAATTAATAATTAAAATGATCCACTTTTTTATTTTAACCCTAAAATTTACATTATAGCACTGAAAAACGTGATTTTTACATATTTTTGCTTACAAATGAATTTCTGGACACAATTCTTCTTGTCAAACCTAATATTCATGTTTAGCGATCAAAAAAAACATATAGGAAACAATTTTCAAAACTACACCAATACTTTCCCTTATTTCCTACCATTTGACTGGACTAATCGCATTTAACGTGGAAAGAAACGACCTTCTTTGCAATCCCGATTTCACAAGATCATTCCGGATGACGACAACAGAATTTGTTTTACTCGCGGCGCTGTCTTCAAAATGCTATTCTGGACTCCCTTTTGAATCTGGAAATGGCATCTGTGAAAAAGGAATTACTTTTTTGTTCTTTGTACTTGTGTAATTGCCAGCTCCGAGAAGAGTATATCTTATACAGAGAGCTGTCCTCCAAAGGAATTGGAGGCCACGCTCAAAAGTAGGATAAAATTCCTCATAAGCAACTGTAGCTTCTTAGCAACAGTGAAAAAAAAAACTTTAAAATCTTGACTGGTATCGCTTTTCTTTTTCATTTAGATTGTTAAAACAGCCTCTGATTCCACAGAAAGACAACACAACCATGCCTTAGTATTGTTCAAACTTGCAGGTATACATCCAGCTTCATCGAGATTTGTGCCAGGAAAAAAGAAGCAAAATAATGACGTAAAAGGTAGAAAAAGGCAAAAATACACTAAATGTCTAAAATAGGTACCAGAAGCTGAAATAGGAAAAAAAGTCAAAATGAAAATCTACTAAAACAACTCCAGAAATACAATTAAATAATTGCTCTTGTTAAAAATCGTAAAATCATAATAACATCAAAAAGGCATTTTGCCAATCTTCCAGGCTCTAATAATTACGTACAAAGGCACCCTGTTCACTGCTCGAATATGGTGTTCATCAAATACATCTTGATCTTCTCAAGTGACAATGCAAGAAGAGCCCAGACTACATTCATTGTCTATATTTAACACCTTAATACATTGTTTCATCAGTTTGACGAGGGGCAGATAAAATATATTTTCATTTTGAGGTGGCCACAAATGATCTTAGTTGTGCTCATGATATTTCAGTTTAATCAGTTTTATTGCCATTATGCTCTCCACATAAATACTCAGAATGACTAAATGGATATTGCCATTAAGTAATCAGACTGTCCTCAGAACTGTCAACTGCCCACTATTTGGGCTGAATCCTGGGAAAGATCTGAGGCATTGTGAAAATTAACAAATTAACTCTCTTCTGAAAAATATGAAATAAATATCTACTGGTGTTGAAAGTACGAAGCTTTTCAGTGTGATTCAGAAGCATCTTTAACACATATGGAAGCTAATACTTCACCTGCACGTATGGAAATAATCAAATTATGTTCAAAGTAATTCAGTTCAAACTGGCTACACTGCTGAGGAAATGATAATTTTAGAACATTCATCTGCTTCTGAAAATACTTGTTTCATATCTAATCTGCAGCTTTTGGTTCTTTTCCTCATTTTCAGAAGGGTTTAACTCTTCAAAAACTGGATTTGGGAGGAATTAGTGGTAATAGTTGATCTAACTGCTCAGTACATAAAATTGCTGAAGGGATACATATCAAATTAATTTGATTGTAAATTGCTGATATGCAAAAGTTTAAATTGCATGAAAACTAGAGAATGCAGAACAGTTCACAAATTTTAAATTACCAGATTTAAAATATCAATTGAAAATTAAAATAGTAATAATAATAATAATAATAATGATAATGATATCAACAAAAGAAAATTGTCAACTAGTTTTATCTATTAACATTCCTTGATGATAATTTTGAATGTTGAGTAACAAAATCAAATTCTTCCTTGTAGAATTACCAAGCTCTTGGATATACAAAGCATTGAAAATACACTTTTAAAAATATGCTTTAATCTCTACCTGTATGAATATACCTCACTACATCTTATAGCAACAGTTTGACCAAATTACAAGAAAATTGCGAGATGTGTTTGCAACTTTTGATGTGATTTGAAAATCAAGAAGGAAGTATCATGCAAGCCCAACAAGCCATACCCAGTCCCTCACCACCACCCCAAAAAAAAAACAACCTTTTTTGATGCTATGTAACTGGGTACAAAAGAGGAAAAAGGGCTGCAATAACAAATACCTTTTAATCGGATAGGACTCTCTGCTTGAGGGCACAATGTATGTCTTGAACTGCATGCATTTTTTAACCCCCCCCCAAGTACCTAAGTGAAGAACACTCAAAACCAGTGAAGACCAATGGGGGGGGGGGTCAATGCCTACAATTTTTTGTAATTTTACTCAATTTATTGAAAACTATACATAATTAAATCTCATCACGTCCAAAGCAATATTGCTAGTAAAAATGTTTTTCAAGCTAACAAATTAACAATATGATACGGTTGGTAAAAAGAGGTTTTTCATTTTGCGATTAGGAGAGGTTGCGACATGAAGCTGATAGGCGACGTGGCACAATCCTACGAGCAAAATAAACTCGCTTTCATTACACACAATTTTTTAACCTTAAAATACAAACCCTACTTTTTAGACAGCCACAGTCCTTTCATTTTTATTATGTTGCACAGTTATATCTGAACATTTGACCATCTTTTCACTTTTAGCACTAGTGCTAAAAATCAAACTTAACATGCTCTCCATGTCTAAAAGTAAATGCTTTTACTAGTGGTTATCTAAATATTACATACTTTCAATACTATTTGTAGGGGGTCTGAAATCCGCCCCCCCTACTTTTACTGGATCTATCCCTCACCAAAATAAATTTGTATCTGAAAATATTTCTAATTTCAACATATGTATGCAGTACACACAAATGGAGTGGTCAAACTCTAGTTCAGCCAAACAAACAGTACCTGAGCACAGCATCCTGAACCTATAGGTTGTCCCCTGTTGTCAAATCCAACAAATATATCTTTCCACTTAGATCCATAAGCATGTTCCAAACACTTTTCTGTGTAATACCACGAGTGGGGAGTTGTTTTTCTTTGCAATTTTGCTAAGTAAAAACATAACTCTTCTGAAAATATATCTCGTCTAGTTGATGCCCATTGACCAAACTTAATAATAACAGGTCCAGAGAAATTTATACCTATTTAGAAAAACAAACAAGCATACAATATCTGTATTCTTAATAAGTTTGTTTCTTACAAAGAGATGATTTACATACCTATTAACAACATATTGTACCACATGTGTCCAATATTTCTGTTCAGTTTTGTCAACGGGTATAAAATTACAAGGGGTGTAAATGTGCATGTCAATTGGATACCCCTCAGAAGAGTTTGTATGAAATCCCACAAAGCAGCCACAATCCACAGAATTTGGTCAATCATTGTCTTCTTAGATCTCAGTGAAGGTAATGATACGGAAGAACAATTTGTTTTCAAACTTACACATGCATTCACATCAGACATTGAACACAGAATCACTCGATTTGCAATAGTGTAGGATGATAAAACCCTGAATGCATTATGCACAACCCTCAAACTTTCCTTATCCTTTTGATGACAAATATACATTCTGTAGATAAGTACATTATGTTTAATGCTGTCTCTAAAACTACAAAACCGACAAGCAAAGGAAATAAACATCTTGAATGTAAATTGATATTATAATTATAACATACACCTTCCCTGTCCTCAGACAATGCAAAAGCTCATTTATTTACTGAATAAGTACACGTTCTAAAATTTATTTTCTTCAATAAATCAACGAGAACGACAATGCCGGTCAATACATCATTGTTGTTTTTATAAAAACAATATTAACATTACACAAGTTCGTTAGAATATTTAACATCAAGGACGATACACTTTCATCAATTCAATACCAAACGTACAATACAATAATATCGCGCTTTGTTTGTGTCAGTTGACATGAAACTAACCACAATGCTTGGCCTGGCCGTGACCACCACATTTCACCGTGTTTGTTTACTATCCCATTGTACAGATGCGCATGATGGAAATCTGTACAGATGCGCATGATGGACATCTTATAACTCTCTATACTTCGATTTAAACACGGTGAGACTTCACGAGCTGGCGGGGGAGGGGGACTCTTATCCAATCCGAGTCTTCGTTACTACTTGAAATTTTGGAATTGAAGTTCTCGATTGGACAAAAATGCTCCCCTCTCCTTCCAACTTCTTACCTTTAAGTGCCTCTACGTTTAACTTGGAGTAGCAATTCTGATGATGGTGGGGGTAAATGAGAGACTCTTATGACTATGTGTGATCATTATCTTGGTGGTCATTGGCCCACAAGCACGTGTGATCTTGAAGATTGTGTGTCAAGTTAACGCCATCTACACTTGGGTTTTTCTAACATGGCGGCTGAGGGTAGTGTCGCATAGTGACCGCATAAAGCAATGCTGCAGATCAAGCGACTCTAGCGGCAGGACTGAGAATGACTCAAAAAGGTGTGCCGAATTCCATCTTGGAGATACTACCCTCAGCCGCCACGCTAGAAAAACTCGAGTATACTTGTACTTACACACACTAAAGCTTACACGACGTTGGTTTAGTGATATCCACGCAACTTTTTTTGACCGATGGATTGAAGAAATGCGGGTGGAGTGGGGGATCACTTGTAAAGTCGACCACTCGAGTATTTGAAGTAACACCAACCTCTGGAATATCAAAATAAAACCTGCTACTGACCACGGAAACGTGAACTGTTGCGGTCGGGAAATAATTCAATACTAAGACTTGTGCTCTGTATATTCAGAAGATTTTCAATTCAGCTAATTAATCTTTGCTTTCATACATTTTTTATAGAAACATTCTCTCTCAGATTTATATTTAAAATTGGCCCTCACATTTTGTAATGCAAGACTGGTTAATTTCAGTGTGGAAGCTGAAGGGTAATCGGGGAACCTTAGAATGCCCAAATTATTTTTCAACAAAAGCTGTCGTTCTGTGTGCTTTTTTTCAATATTTTTTTACTGAATCGTTGGATAAAATTAAATGTTTTCGACCCCTTTGCCCCCGCATATGCATAAGGGAATTAGCAGGGACCGTAGCTGAGCGGGGAGCCTGCCAGTGAATAGACACTAGCTGGCTCTGTCGCATGCGCACTATACTCCGCTTTTTATAACTTGAGGGCTTATCATCATTGTAGAAATCACGACCGTTAATAAGTAGTAGGATACAGGATCACGGGATCGGTCAATTAATGGATTACACTAGTTTGCGAACGTTTCGGAATATTTTATTCCATCATCAGGGCTTACTAATACTATTGAGGGCTTATCTTCACGATGGAATATGACACAGCTCTTTGCGTATTTTTCGGTCGTGCCCCCAGATGTCGCATTTCACGACCGTATCAAGCGTATCAAGCATAAAGCGAGATCTGCAGACCGAGAAATACGAATATCGTAATATCGTGAAGACAAGTCTCTCATGTGCTTTGTTATAAAAACCGAAGAATAGAGGGCGTGCGCTATCTCCTCTCTCGCACTCACTGGTCAGAGAGCCTAGGCTCTCAGCATGCACAGACATGTACCGCGATGCACGTCCACGTCCCGGCCAGATAAATTCACCCGACGTTGTGGGAAAGTAGAGTGAGTTGTTTATATGATTTTTGTTCGTGTCTTCTTTATGAAACAATGAATGAAGTTAAAGATTTAGTGTTAGAGAGACAGTCCCATTGTCTTTGAGCCTCTCCCATAACTTCTAAGCGGTTCACAATATTGAAATGCAGTTTTCGCTCAATGCGGAATCATGAGGCAAGTAATATGCCATAGAGATAGAAATAGTAGAGATACGTAGTAATATGCCGTGTAAAATATAAAAAGACTACTGAAATCTGCATTAAAGCCGACATATCTATGAATGAACTTTCAGGGTCAGAATTATTTGAAAGACACAAAGTTATTTCTTTTAAATTTATTGATACAGAAGAGACTCAGATGGAACGTAGGTTTCAAGATTTTGAAAATTTACATTTTATTGAATTTTTTGACGAGAAGCAGTTTTCCACCTACAAAGTGTCCTTTCGTTCAGAAAAGTTTTCTTTCCCAATAAAACAATATCCATTCTTTGACAGTGAGCAGCTTCGAAATGAACTGACAAATTTATACATTGATGATGCAAAATCCATGCCTGTTGATTTGATGCTGAAGTATTTGTTGGACAAATTGGTCTGGAAAAGAATTATCAATAGACGGTTCGGTTGATACAACTTAGTCTAACTTTCCCTCCTACAGCATTATGCGAAAGGAATAATTCATTAAAGACATTTCTGAGAAATTCCATAGGAAATATCAGGATCGGTAATTTTAGTACACGGACTAACGAGAAGCGTCTGCTAAATTAACTTTGCAGAAACAACAGCTTTAAGAAACAAAATGTCGACGTTTTTGGTGAACGCAAAACAACGATGAATGGAGCTAATTTACAAAAAAAAAGGCAAGAAAAAGTTTTCAGAATACCCAACTCCATGTCTCTAGCTTCGCCACTGGTTAATTTCTTGACTTAGGAAGCATACTGACTTGTTTGCCTGACATGAAAAATCTTATTTTATTACATTATGTTTTACATTTCTTGCGTCAACTCACCACGCAACGCGTCTCCTAACTCCTTGTTGGGTGTTGTGCGCTTTTGGAGTAATCCTCCGTTATTGTATATTTATTGTGCGCGTCACGTCTCGTCGCAATCTATTGTCAAGAGGACCACCAGGTAGCATCTCCGCGTACTATACGCGCAAGTTTTCTTGATATTCCATAGCGGGGGGTGCGGGGAGAGGAAGGCTGTGGTTACGTCACGGATTAAAAGGGCGTACCAACTGAGGGCTTTAACTTAACGCGCCAAAGCGTGCCACCAGAAATGTTACGATTATTTTGAAAGTACGAGGTGGTTGTTGCCAGCATTGTAAATTGGTACGTGCCGTTCCTAGTCGAACCTAAGTTCCTCAACCGGCCGTGCTAAATATTAAGCGCTGGACGAGGACTAGGGAGCTCGTATATCAAGAAAACTTGCGCGAGCTATACGCGCCTCCCATCACGCGCTCCTGTGTCACTACCCATCGGCCAGAATTGGGAAGGAATAAGGATAGGGGTAGGGTTTAGAACACTTCACAGGGGTTGAACTAGCTCTTGTGAAGCAGCCAAACTCGTTTTGTTGAAACAAATTCCACAGATTCGACGGGAACCGAACTCGGACCTCCTTGGTGAAAGGTAAGCGACTTCCCTCTGCGCCACAAGCTGACATTCTTCCTATCAACGTTGTCAGTTTAAATAGTAATTAACATGACAAACATTTTTAACAACTTAAAATTCTATAAATCAACCTTTCATTCGAAGATCTGTGGAAAGTTGGTGGAAATATCAAGAATAATATAGTTGCATAGAGTATGATACATTGATTTCTTTGAATGTTACCTTTCTTTACCGGGCGTTTCTAGGGATTGTAAAAGGTCATTAGATCTTCTAGTTTTTATTCTACGTATCGTGAAAAGTCTTGTTCCCAGGGTACGCTGAAGCGTTGCAACTGAAGCATACTACATCAAAACCTTGTTCTCCTTTTTCAATTCATATGTATTCACAACTTTCTGGATAATTTTCGGTTCACCGCTACTATACATCCTTTTAACGTTCTCAGAAGTTAGAGAAGCCTCCTCTGAAGGACTCGGACCATCCTCTGCCATTTCTTACAATAAGCAATTAGCTTGTTTTGCGCCAACGAAGTTTCTATGTTTGGAATGTTGTCATCATGGCTCACTGCGAAATTTTGCCTTCAACTCTTTATTGCTCAAGGGAGGGGGAAGGTAGGCCATCGGTCAAAACAAGATGCGCGGTAGGGAGTTTGTGCACGCCAAAGAGTGTATCTCGAGCTACAAATTGGATGTAAAATTCCTTTTATCAAAATAACTCCGCAACTAGCGAAGCGAGGGCTCAAGCAAACGTGCGCGGGTAATATCACCAATGACGTCGATGAAGTTACTGAGATTATAACTGAAAGCACACATAAAGCAGCCTGGCACGACTCACCACGAAGAGAGTATAACAGAACCTGCGATTATTATCCTTTCCATATTGAGAAAAAATTCAAGAATAAAGAAAACTTAGAAAAATATGGCACATGACAAGTTACCCATCTGATAGTGCTTATGTTAATGTGCAGTGCTCATGCGTGTTCAGTGCTCATGCTAATGCGTAAAGCCCTATAAAGAGGCCCGCCGTGCATGATGGACTGATGGGCCTCTTTCCACTTTAAAGAGGCTTATGATTAGGGAACGGATTTTATTGTAATAAAAAAATCAAAATATGTACATATATATATGTATTTATTTTTTCAAAAATATGTAGGAAAAAATTAAAAATATGTAAAATAAAAATTGAAGTTAGAGTTTAAAATTGTTAGATACGTGTATTTTCAAGTTTTCAAAGAGGAAATGTCGATCAGCTCTCAAAATAGATTTGTAGCGGCTGAAGAAACGTTCCAAATCTACAGAAGAAATCGGAGCATATTTGACCGCCAATATATCCACTGGGTTCAGTTCTAGTTCCAGTATTGAGGTGTCTTTTCCTCCGCTGAGAATGTTGGCAATAATTTTTGTCTTTCCAGCCTGAATTTTTCTCCAACGAATGTTTCTTAATAATTTATTTTTCATTTTTCTGTGTTTTCACGTGTTGTCTTTTAATTTTACTAATGCACTGTTAATAACTTCAATACTAGCAGCTAATGGCATGTTCTGAGCCTCAGGCTTTGCGATAGCATTTCCTAAAAAAATTGCATTTGCAGAAATGAAAGCAAAGTTGTATCTCAGACTAGAATCATAAATCAAAGATTTTGCTTTTTGTAGTGCCACAGATGACTCGGAGTCCAGCTTCATAAGAATATCTTTTATTTGCTCAAAGTTTTCACAATAATATTTAGCTGCTTCTAACCACGTGCCCCATCTTGTAATTACCGGTTGTGGAGGCAAATTCAGTTCAG
The DNA here is from genome assembly GCA_011170035.1 of Teleogryllus occipitalis. Classification (NCBI taxonomy): domain Eukaryota; kingdom Metazoa; phylum Arthropoda; class Insecta; order Orthoptera; family Gryllidae; genus Teleogryllus; species Teleogryllus occipitalis. Next base: position 184,423 of record BLKR01014791.1, on the reverse strand, counting down.
GATAACTGTCTTTAAACATTTTAACTCTGCGTGATGCTTTCAAAAAATACTTTTTTAACAGTCAATATCAAAGTATCGACATCAGGAAATTGATGTCGAACAGTTTCTGCCACTCGATGAAGAGCATGTACTACGCACGTAAGATGAATCATCTTTGGGTAGAACACTTTTAATGCACTTCCCGCTTTCATCATGAGCAGCATCTGTTAAAAACAACACGTTTTCATGCATGATACCACTAGGCCACAGCATATTCATCGAGTCATTGAAAAACCTGGCAATTGTAGCGTGGTTGCATTTTTCTAAAAGTTCACAATTTAATAGAAATGATGTCGAAGGAGATTCAGGGCACATCTTACCTACAATAATATTTGCAATATATCTTTCTTGAACGTCAGTAATTTCATCAATTGAAACCCAGACATTACCTTTTTATCTCTTCTCGAATTTTAGTGAGAGTTTCCAAATAAATAGTTTTCATGTAATTTTTTCTGAGTGTGCTTTCATCCGGAATTTGTCAGTGTATTTTTCTAAGAAGCTCTTGAACTCAGGGTCGTGACTTTGTAAATGGGAATATCGGCTCTAACCAATGCACGACACAAATCGGTAAAGAAAATTGACTTACTTGATTGAACATCAGGTGAAGATGTCAGGAATGTTTGCTGAAGCTTCAATTTTCTTTCTTTGTTTTCTCTGTGTTTTGCTGTAGCGATGTGCTGCGTGACTTGAAACCGTTGGCAGGTTGAAACCTTTTTCTCAAAGCATGCGCAGTACAATATACTCGAGTCACTTACGGTTTCATTAGGAAACTCGCGGATGTATCTAGCCACTAGCTCTTTGGATGTCGCTGCGATTTTTGGTATTGTCTCGCACCAGTCCCCTTCACACCACTCAATAAGATTGCTATATGAAACGTAAAATACTTGAAAGTACAGTCTATAGTTTTACGAAGAGCCGTTGCATAAGTGACCAGTTGTAGTGGAGAGCTAATACTGATAGGTTCCGATTTTCGCATGAGGCAGAGAGGTATCTAGGTGGGGCGGAAGAAGCGCGATAAGACAGACATTCTAAACAATGTTTGTCCGATTAATATAGTGTTGCGTGTGGGTTGAATGTAACACGAGAAAGCATGTGATTGCTTACACTTCTGCTTCTTGACCATCCGCTCATCCAACGCGGTTTCTGAGAAGCAAGGGCAGAGGGTCAGTCGGAGCGAAGGTCAGGAGGACATAAACGTGCAGTGTTCCATTGCTAAGTTTATCAGTAAAACAGATTTCCGGAATATTATTGGGAAATTCTTATTTGATATTTTTTTGTACAAGTAATATTCGATTGTAACGAAATATGTTAAAAAATAGTGGTAAAAGGTAAAATATGTGAAAATATGTACTTATACTAAAATATGTAAAATAAAAATGGTTTCAATTAATTCAGAATGTCTAGAAAACAAATTCAAAGCAGGTACCTTGTTCCTATCAAAACATGTATTACAACAAACGCGTTGTTATTGGCTGAAAAAGCCAAAAGTTCTTTCATTCATCGCCTGATGTCGTTGAAGATAAGTTTGGCCGATTATTCTCCAAATTAAATACGACCGCACTTTAAGACTACGAGCTGGAAGGAGGGGCGGACAAGGTCATCTAATCGGAAGCACCAATACCAAAATTTTTAGTAACGAAGCTCCCGATTGGATGATTTTTCTTCATCCAACTCATTACCTTGAAGTGCCATTGTGTTTAAATTGGAGTATAGCAGCCGACGCTTTTTGTACATAACCTGTACATGTCGTATCGGCATGGTATAATTCGTTTAATATCCGTAACGGAGCGTAATCCTGTGCTCATATTAGTTGCCGAGTAGGAAAATTTTATTTTTGTTGCTGGACATTGTATTGATGGAAACGAGTTGAACATTTTTATCTTCAAAAAGTGTTAGCTAAGGCGGATTTGCAAAGAAAAACCACGCAGGGTCGCGCGGGGAGAGCAAGTTACGCTGCCTAAGTAACGCTTCAAATAAAATGTTTTGAATTATTAATTAAAATAATCTATTTTCTAATAAATAATTCAATGAAATGGCATTCTGCGCCTGCTTGCGAACAATTTCGCGTGATTTTAGGTTGAACGTGTGCCTAACCTCCCGACTTTGTGAGTTCGAAGCATTACTATATATAAATTAAACCAATTAACACCTTTTTGAATTTTAGAATGATTTGTTTCTTGCTCTTGTGTAGTTAGCAGTCCTGTCAAATCTACAGCATCTACTCTGCCTAGTGATGCACAGGAACAATTACATGAAGAATTGGAAAGAAAATCTGTGACTCCTCTTGATTATCGATTTACATACCCAGAATTTTTGCCAGAACGTGCTTTTAACAGGAGAAATACAATAAGAGAGAAACTCGAAAGAATGGATATGTTAAAACGAAGGTCACAAATTGATATTCCTGAATTTTACGTAGGTTAGTAAATATATTAGTAAATTTGACATTAAAGTTATTTACATTATTTCATGCAAAATGTTTTATTCTTTTTGACTACTGAGGTAAGGAAAAGGCTCTGATAGCTGACATGCAAGAATAATTGGTTATTGAATGAATATTGTAGTAGATAAGGTGGTTTACCAAGAGGTGATAGTAATAAAGAAGACATTGGCTTGAGATAGCAAGTCTAATTACATTAAAGTGATTTATCTCTTGATGATCAATGGGTTTGGTATTTGCTTTTAACAGGAGAAATACAATATGAGAGAAACTCGAAAGAATGGAAATGTTAAAACGAAGGTCACAAATTGATATTCCTGAATTTTATGTAGGTTAGTAAATATATTAGTAAATTTGACATTAAGTTATTTACATTATTTTATGCAAAATGTTTTATTCTTTTTGACTACTGAGGTAAGGAAAAGGCTCTGATAGCTGACATGCAAGGATAATTGGTTATTGAATGAATATTGTAGTAGACAAGGTGGTTTACCAAGAGGTGACAGTAATAAAGAAGACATTAGCTTGAGATAGCAAGTCTAATTACAGTAAAGTGAATTATCTTTTGATGATCAATGGGTTTGGCATAAGTTCCTAATAAAATAATTCATGGAAATCCTTGTGAATTTCATAAGAAATTTGTTTTTCTTTTTTAGTCTTTAACATAAAATGAGTTTTCTTTGTGGTATTGGGGTATCAGGCTGTTAACAAGGAAAGCATTAGGGTGTGTTGTGTGTTTATAACCTTACTTCATTCTAGGAAATGCCACCACCAATGGTAGTTTATCAATATAGTCGTATACCAGCTGGGATAGCCAATGTTGTTTGAGACAATTGGGCTATTGGGTGCTCTGAAAGCAGTTGAATGAATTGTGAATCATTTTAAGAGTGTATAGAAAAAAATTGTTTTCCCTTTGCTACTTCAAAAGAAAATTGTGACGCCTTCAGTTGTATTTTTAGATAGGCCTACGTCTCACAATTCTTTACATCTATGTCAGTTTTTGCTCAGAAAAGGGGATTGAGGTTGTGGGTTATATTCCAATTCTACCCATATAACTCAGCCTATGAATGTATCCATCTTCCATGTACTTGAAGATGCTTGGAAATAGATGGTTCAAGAATGGAAGATGGAAACAAAAATATGGAAAGAAAAACTTACGTCTTCTGTTTGACATTATGTTTAAAAGAAAAGAAAAATAACAGAAAATCAACAAGGATGATTACGTACATTAAATTGGGATGAGAATATTAATATGAAGGGCTTCAGGCAGCAACAAGATCAGCCACAGCAAGACTCCTGCTATTCTATTCACAAATATTAATATTTTGATTTTGATTAATGTGTATCGTGTCTTGTTACTGCCCCAAGCCCCTTATCAATGACACAAGCCATATGTAGTAAATTCATTAAAATTGAGATATTGACAAGTCCAATTAGTGGGAAGCTTTCTGTGGTTTGTCTTTTTGCTGCCCCAAGCTTTTCATATTATGTGGACATAAGATACAAGCTTAAGGCAATCTATTAATGAATTAGGTTGAAGTAGAGAACTTGGGATTCATCTAAAGTATTGCAAACCAACTAAAGGAAGTTGTTGAATTTGTGCTGATCAGACTTGGAAATGTTCAACGGTTTAATTTGAGTGAAATGTGACAAAACTAAGAAAAATGTAATTGAATTTCTGAAGATACAAAGTTAGTGCTTTACAGAAACAGTATGTAAGATTTCCATCTTACAACCATGAAAAAATTCAGTGGATTTTCGTACCAAAAGTATGAACAAAAATACAACGGTAATTATTCATTGCTCCGACTCAAAGATGTTTTATATTAATCACAAGGGCTGAAGGCCTGAGTATTGTTCTCAACTTGGAAATGCATAGTAAAGCATTAACTTAACCATAAAAATGTTAATGAATTTGCATTTGCGAAGGGAATGAAATATACAGTTTTGCAATTATACCAGTTGTGTGGAATGAAACCGCAAGTTACTTTATTGGAGATGTCTCAGAGACTTAGGTGCAGACTATTTAGTTTTATTCATTTTCATGGAAGTGTTTTTGTAATTGTATGGCAAGTGTATCAAGACACCTACTCATCTTAGTTTCTGCCTCCCCCCCCAAATTCCCCATCCTCCCCTCACCCCGCTCCTCACCATTCACTAAGCCCCTCTTGTACTAATCACCAAGCTGTTTGGCCATAAATTATCCTTTAGAATTACTTTTTTAATTTAATAAGGTAGTAGTGATAACATTCCATTTTTTTATATTTCAGGATCTATACTAGCTGTAACTACATCTGATCCTCATTCAGGAGGAAAACCACATAGGTTTTTGGGTATTTGTATTAGTCGGAGTGAATGTGGCTTACGTGCTTCTTTTATTTTGAGGAATGTTATTGATCATCAAGGTACGTCTTTTGTATTAGCCTTTTTAGTAATTTGCAAGCCTTTTTAGTTGTTGTGAATTTTAAAGAAGCATGCCTGTTTTGAATAGTTTTTCTGTCAAAAAACTGACAATTTGTTTTGAATTTAAGGTGTTGAAGTTGCTTATGAAATGTACAATCCAACGATTCAGAAAATTGAAGTGTTAAGACTTGAGAAAAGACTAGATGATGAGCTATTTTATCTTAGAGATGCACTTCCAGAATATAGTACTTTCCCGCAAGATATGGATCCTGAAATTAAAATAGATGGTGCACCAGTGCCTGTGAATGATATCAAGGTAAATTCAATACATGAATTATGTGACATTATCTCATTCCTTTATTTGGAAATAGAGGGAAAATTCCAATTTAATAGGTGAAACTGAAGCCTCGACCATGGCTGGAAAGATGGGAGCGCAAGAATTTGAAAGGAGTCCAAGACTTAGGCCTACCTGAAAGATTTTATAAGAGAGCAGAAGAATTAGCTACACCATGGGAAAAGTATGATCTTATGAAGCAATATCGGTATGTGATTTCATTACATCATGAACAAATTTTTGATTTAAAACCACTTCTTTCTAGACTGACCTTTTTCATTAGATCACTTATAATTTGCCCGTATAAATTTAATTTTACAGAGCAACAATTCCAGAGGAAGAACAGGCAGAGATATTTTCAGAAGTTTATTCTGAACTGCATAGTATGGAAATAGCAAGGAAAAAGCTAAAGAAAAGAAAAACTTTCATTAAACCTAAAAAGAGTGGTTAAATATGAGAATGTAAATGTTAATAAATTATCATTTTTGTTAATGTCTTTTTTAAAAATGTGTCTCAACTGTGTTTTGATAGTCTTAAATCAGGCTGCAAATCACAAAAGAACTTCTCGGCCAAGTGACATTTATTCCCAGTCTCTCCACCCAAGGTTAACAAATATTTGCAATTCTCAAATCAATAGCTCCAAGGATTAGGAATTAGCAAATTGGATCAGGTGGTTAATTGTTCAATATAACATATGGGAATGTAGTAGGAGAGACCATGCTAGGAACAAGAAATTAGAATTAAGTTTATTACATATTTACCTTTTGATAAACTTCCAAATGTCAAAAAAGAGGATGTCATAAGATGAGGTTATGTCCTACAAATTATTCAGGAAATACAGGGTCTTATAGTTACAGCTAAAGCACAGTCTGTGGAGAACAATGTTTTTAAATTGACTTTTCCTTTTGATAAAATTGAATATTGATGTTATAAGTCGCAAGTAAAAACTGGGTGTAATTTTAGCAGGTGTTTCTAAAAGGTAAATATGAGGTGTAATAAGACTCCAGTTCAATGTGACAACTTAAAAAGTTTTTCATTGTCCACTTTAAAGAGAGTGTGTTATGTCATATGAAGGGAGCCGTACTCTTATTTACCCCTACTTTCTGCACTTCCAAAGCATGCCCCTTTTCAGAGACTCATTTGTGTGAGTGTGTGTTCATCAAAACAGCAGACTTCACTGAAAATTAATGGTGGCCCCCAAAATAAACTGCGTAATATCCGAATGTAGTGTCGCCGATGCTCAGTGGCGGCTCGTGGGTATTCGCACGTTCGCATGTGCACACCCAAATTAATTCGGTGCCATTTCTCTTAAACATCTCTTAACAAGAGGGGAATAAAAGTCCTCTCAGAGCATTTACGAAACATGTTATTTCAAAACACGCGCCGTTCAGAAGCAGCGATTGCTGGTCCGTCCGCCTTTCTTTCGTGAAAGCCTGCGGGAGCACACTCGGAGAATGCGACCGAGGAAACGACGTCCTAGGCTGCCGCGGGGCTGCAGGAGAAGGAGGGGGAACAACGGTGGCTTATGAAGGACTGGAGCAATCCCCGCGCGGTGCTCCTTCTACGGCGCACGCGCAGTGGAGATCTCGGGAAAAGCCTTGACGTGTATCGAAGATATAACACTCGAGTAGCACAAGTTTTTAACAGAAGTAAGTATGACAGTGAACGAAGAAAGTGTGAGATATCTCTCCACTTAAATGAGCTTTCGCACTAGCGCGCGAAACGCGAACGCATTGCTGTGCAGTGTTGCATTCATAAAAATGTTAGTTGTATATAATATGTGTATTCTCTTGTGTTTTAAAGTGAGTTGCAATTACAAAACCTTTCCGAAGTATTCAAACCCCTAGTGTATTTTGTAAACGTAAGTATTAGGCTACGTTTCAATGAGTGAGAGTTCTTTTTCTGCCAAGGGTGTTTGTGCAACTAACCATGAATAGCGTTGAAAATATGAAACGTAAGAAATCAATGATTTCAATGAAAAAGCCACAGAAAAAAAATTGCTGAAAAGAAACAATGGAATGGAATTGTTCGGCATGCTATCAGACGTCATAAGATGATTTGTTTAATTGTCATTATTAACGTTAATGTGTGTCAATACATGCATGTAATGTATATGTGTGTGAGAGAGAGAGAGTGTGGGAAAAAGAAGAAAAACGTTGCACACCCTAAGCATGACCACGAGCCGCCACTGCCGACCCTTTAAACTTTTCAATAATTTTTCTACGTAAGTTCTAAATAGAAAGAAACTAAAAATATAATAGTCTGGTTATTTCATCCTCGGACGTAGAGTACAATATAATCTATTAAAATTTAATTAAAACGTACAAAACAATGTGTGGAGATAACTCTTCTCAGAAGTACTTATGGGTTACGACCTCTTCATATCCCGGAATTCGTTGTTGAACGTAATTTGAACGCACGCAGTGTTCTGAAGAGAATATTCTTTCAGTTATCAGTTTTACTTAAGAAAATTAGAATATTTACAAGCTCGTATTTATATTAGAATATAATTTTATGGCTGAGATTGTGATGGAAAATGGAATTATTCCATTAGCACACATCAAAATTATCCTACGGGATGGCAACAGTGACGACGAACCTTTTCCTTCTAAGTGATCCAAGACAGTGCTGGACTTGTCCTGCACTGCATGCGGCAGAGCGAAACAATATCTGCCGGTCTGTGATATTCATCGCATGCATGCCGCGGCGCTGGGTTTGTGGTTCGCGTGGTCACCGCGGTGCTAAAAATTGCAAAACAAGTTTTTAGAGAAAATTCTGAAGTCCAGTAGACACGGTACAGTTTTCGTGCAGATTGGGCGCACAAAACGTGCAGTCCAGGTCCAGACTGCACGTTTTCTACATGAACATGTTCATTCATAATTTTTCATTCAGAAAGCCTAGTTTGACCCAAGCGCCTCTAGCGGCAGAATGATTCACTAACGGTGATCGGCCATTGCAATTTTGTGGTTAGGTGTGTCAAAGTGCGATTGTGTGAAGTATTGTTATAAACTTCCTTTTCCCCAATTCTTGACTTCCTATTTTTATTTTCTATGCTCCTCATGGTTAATTAATACCAAATAAAGATCATAACCAGAACGCGCACACAGAAATACCACCACTGACAGTACTCGGACGGCGCAATTCAGTTCTTTCTCATTGGACCCCCTAGCCAGCCCCTAGCGGCGGCCTGGGGCGATTCGTGCAGAAAACGTATAGACCTTGTATGCGCGACTTTTGGTTTTTGTACTTCTAGTTTGGGATCTTGAAGTTTCTGAATAGAAATTGTATGAGAATCTGCACGAAAACTGTACCGTGTATACCGGGCTTTAGAATCTGAAGGATGTATCCGAAACAAATCATCAGTCTCACATCAAGAAACCGAGTCGCGTCGCGATATGCACCTCATTTAAATCGATTGGTGGACGGCAAGGGGTCCAACCACGAGAGACAGACGAACGCAGGTTATTAGAATAGTGAGAAGGAAAATTGCATGCAGGGTTCACTACAAGGGGGGACGGGAGGCAGCTGGGTCAACATGCCCCAGGTCCCGTCTTATTTGGGGACACGATTCTTTTTTTCATTCGAAAGAAATAAAAAAGTATTCATCTACAATTTAAATTTAACGCTATAAGTTATTTCTGATGCATGGAGAAAAGAATTCTGATCATGAATTGGAGGAGATTTCAGGTTTGAAATGAGGGGCCCCCGTAGTTCAACTGCCCCACGCCCCTGATTTTCTCTGGGCGACCCTGATTGTAGCTGGTACATGGCGCGTTGTTGCCGCAGAAGATATAATTACGGAAATATCGTTTGAAATGTGAAAGAACTATCTTGTTTAATTAGGAATGATATTTATTTTCGTGTCGATAATGAATAAATTTTCTAAAATCGAATGATATAAAAGGGATAATAATATTTATTCTAGTTTTTTCTTTATTATTCAAGTGCTTTAGGGTAGACAACGTTTAGTTTTAGCCTTAACATTCCTATTTTTAATCATTAAAATGACGTTTCTGTTTGTGCTTTTTAATATATTTAGCAGAACCCCGCAGAATTTGTCATGCTCTTTCTATCTCTTTTTTCCTCTCTCTGTTTTTACTTTCTCGCTACCGCTTACGCAGTAAAGAAATATTATGTAATGCTGCGCGAAAAATCGGCGAAATTTTGGCAGAAAAACTCCTATTGCAGTCCTGATAACGAAAAAGTGCATAAATCCATTCGCTAAATTTAGAAAAAAAAAACACATATCACGTAGTGCAGCCAGAATCCATGTTTTGTGGGTTCTTTATACCGAAAAATCGATCGACGACAAAACGTGCCCGTCTGTGAACAACGTTAGGGCCAAAACTGCGCGTGCGATTTTTTCGCCAAACTTCCCTTGTCGATCTAGTGTAAGTTGAAGCTCTGCAGTTTTGAAAAACATTCATTAATTTGTGGGGGTACTTTACATGAAGCCTTTGGAACTTTTCAAAATTTCCTCAAAAGGCTCCAAAGTTTTTCTTTAAATTTCTTGTAAGAATTTCAAGTAGATTTGTAAAGATGACCTTGGTCCGTTTTAACTGCTAATTCTAAATTTTGGATATGTGCAAAAGTAAAAATTTTTTTCGGTGACAAAATTGAAGATACAGATTTTTCCTTTAAATGAAATTTGTTCTCTATAATTAGTTCTTTCATTAAGGTCATGAACATACTTTTTAATGAGTTTTCTTGCAATATTAAAAAATAACATTTTCTCGAAATCAGGTCCAAATTTTTTATTCAAAATTTTGGTAGCGATAGTGCTAAATGTACTCTATCGTACAACATCAAATACGTTCTTTTCTTTTTGTTTTCAAAAATGTTTTTACTTGTATCTCACGTCGTTTATATTTACATTAGTGGTGATGAGTTTAGATTATTGCAAACGAGTATATAATTGCTTCGAATGATGTCTTATAAAGTTTCTCGAAAACTCAAAACTTTTCTTTGAAAATGAGCTCAACATTCCGCATTTTCAGAAATGTTCAAACTCCATTTTCTCAAAAACCCCTCCAAAATGTAATTTACAATATGTATTTTTTTCAAATATCTCTCATCCCCTTAATATGCACATTTCTAGTGATTTGCATACTTCATTGCATTTGTGTAGACGTTCTTCATATGACTTCTAATAAAGTTTTTCGAAAACTCAACAGATTTCTGTGAAAAACAGCTTCAAATTTCGCATTTGCAGTAACGATATTTTCTTAAAAATGTCTCTCAAGTTTTCATCAAAAATTTTCATGAAGGTCGAGATTTTACTCTTTTTGAATATTCTTAAAGTAATATTTCGATTCTACCATTAAGAAACCAAAAATTTGAGAAAATGTTTTTAAAAAATGTACTTTTGGCAGCAATAGATGACAGCTGGCAAGAGCAAAAAGTTATCCCAGATCAAAGACTAGATAATTAACTAGTATGAGAAAGTCTGTGCCATTCTGTAGCACCACTAGTTCCATCTGTCTCTCTTTTTTCCCTCTCCTCTCTCCATCTTGCACCACCCACCCCATTTTTAAAAAAAATTGTGATTTCATTAAAAACGACCCCTTTTAAGTGTTCTTTACACTATCCAAAGACAACATCTAATAAAAGAAATTGGAGCCATTTGTGAGAAAATTTTGAAAACGTTATTGAGGCTTCATGTAAAGAACCTTCTTTCCAAATTCTCTCAAAATCAAAATATGTTTTAAACTCACTCAAGTTTGTTCAGATCGATCAGGGAATATCAATTTTGGAGAAAATCACCTGAACAGTTTAGGTGCTAGCATTGGCCATGGACACAGACCACCTTTTTCCCGTCAATAAATTTTTCATTATCAATGACTCTCAAAACATGAATTCTGACTAAACAATAGATTAGAGGAAATCATTTTCTCCATGTAGGAACAAAATTTACTAGTTTTCTTGTTACCAGGGCCTGGCAATAAAGAGTTTTGTTGTAGAAAATCAACGTTTTTTTTCCAGGATTGCAAGTAGTATATTTTAATAACTATGCAAGCGAAAGTGAATTGCTACAAGTAATGTCAACTAAGGTATCCCTCTCCAAACACTGAACTATTTTGAAATCCATTAAATATTCTTTTTGGAATGAGGAGCACATTCCAACAAACCAGTGTACTGGTAGAATGCCCAAAGTGAAAATAGTGTGAAAGATTTATAATATGTACATTCTGACTCCAATAAAAGTATTAAATAGGTCTGAAATTTACGTTAATTATGGATGTGCAGAACAGGAAAGTTCATAATGTTGCACCACTGTTAAGACACTCGTAGTTTTTCCTTTGGACCATGTATACATTACAATTTGGTTATTCACTACTGTTCCAGAAGAGCAAACTTCTGCTTATGTGACTACAGCAGCATAATTACTAAACAGTGTTTCTGATTCATGAACTGAATTTTTTTTTAAAGGCTAGTTACTGTGACGAATGTTAGTATCAAGAGAGAATTTCAATTAATCTAAGAACAGTACGATATAAAATTTGACAGAAGTAATGGCAGATCGTTCTTGTTAAATATTTACATAAAATGTAAATTTCAATCGCAATTTTCCATGGTAATAATGATTCTAAGTACCATTTATGAACCTCAAAATTCAAATAAGGAGTTTTAAAGAATGGAACAAGCACTTTCAAGTTATACATTTATAAAGTATATACAATAGACCATCCTGTTGTACAAAATGCCCTAAATGTCACGAATACACATTCATGTTGTATAACACAGTTAAATATAAAATATTTCACTGTGAATAAATACACTAATGTAATGTTCACAAGAATATAACACATTAACACATGCACAAACATCACAGTAAAAATATAAAAAGAATGTATTAATTTGATTATTCCTCACTTTGTACAATAATTTTGCTTTCTTAATACTACATACATCCATTTAATACAAATAAAATGAAGAGGGCAGAATACAAATTATTCAAAGGAATGAAAAACAAGAGGTGCTACTTCTATATTTATTGTATGAACTGCACAGGGGTTATCATTTTTGTTTTAGTTTACAAACATATACCCCTTGGATTTGATGAAATAGGGTAATGGAAAAAATACTGTAAAATCATACATCTTACAGAAAAACATATTCTTCAACTATTAAAATAATGAAATTTTCCTAAGTCTTTATAAAATGTCTACCTTTAAAAACATTGTTCCACTATGGTTGAATATGAAATTCAATAACACATGTAACAAATACGTATCTAGAAACATGGTTGGGCAACCTTGAACGACCAATACTCTATTATTGGTACTGAATGAAAAACTTGCACACACAAACAAAAATTCACTCTATTAAAACATGGACAGGGTTTATCAGTGGTATCAGGACATACATCACACTAGCATTGAATGAAAATAATTTGCTCTAATATTGGAAAAAAAATACACAGTTATTTGGCATGAAATCAAATAAATAGTTAATGAATGAAAGATTACACTAGGTTTAGGCCTATGTATGAATTAAAATGAGACAAAATAGTTACACTACTTTGGAGTGCCCCGCTGTCTTCAATATAAAGCACTTTAGACTAATCTAAATGCCTAAGAATGTAGAAAATAACTCGTTTCTTGTCACACATGTGTGTATGGACCCCACAAATACACCCTGTAGATGTCACAAATGACTGACATTACAATATTGAACTTTCCAAAAAATTTCGTTTCAACACTTAAAAACAACACTGCTTCAGTATTTCTACAGTTGCTATGTTGTATCGATACGTTTTTAAAATCTGCTTTGCCATGTGCACCAAAGGAACATCATTTGATATATACAAGGGAATTATTTACAACTGTGAATTGAAAGGCCCTGGCAGTATAATTTATAATATTTCAGCTTTTACTCAACAGGAATGGTCATGATTTGTGAAATAACTAGACCATCTAATCACTTGTACATTAGTTCACAAATTACATACGCTTCTAAAACCACAAGTTGAAAAAGTTGACTTGAATAAGCATGTTCTGTATCACTTCACAAACTAGTTTCAACTTTTGAGAAGAGCTTGGTTTATTTCTTTAACCATTTTCACTCTATGAAGCATTTTCATGAGAGGTTCTTTCCCAAGAGCCATAGTAGAATACCAAACAGGGCTGTCGGGCACACAAGAGCGTTCTGGTAATAAGTAAAACACATCGTTTCTTGTCTTTACACTTTCTGGACTGTAAAACAAACAGAGGTTCTCATCATTAAATGTTTTAGAGCTATAATTTAATTTAGTGATTTATGAAAACTTTGTTAAAACCATTGAGTAGTTAAGTAACCAATCTTTTAGTTTTTACATGCTTCTTGCATTTATGACTAAATTTTAGCAGTTTTCTGAAGTTTGCCATAAAATTCATTACTTGTATTAATTACTGTTATTTTCAAAATAAGTACAGTTTTTCATTTTAGAAGAACTGTTCATTGAGTTTCACACATTTTTTTCTACAACTACTCAATTTCATATTTAGTGAATTTAAAATTTAATTTATGTGCATTTACATAGACACAAACTTTGAAGCTCATTCCATGTCAAATCACACAAATTTAAGGAAAATATGACTTTGACATCCCAGACTTTTAAATTATTTTCTGTAAAAAGTATAATTTTTTCCAAACATAATTTTTCACGACATTCAATTTCAAAATTTTCAAAAAAATGACTGCTTTGCTAAAGTTAATCATTTTTAATGTGGGTTGTGATTACTTGAGAAACTTATTATTTTGCGACATTAAAGAACAGAAGATGCTCTTTCATTTGGCGCATTTATTGAATTATTAAATAAATTTAAAAAAAATTATAAACAGAACATCCACGCATTGTATTCTCTGAAGTGTTCTACGAAACTCTGGTAAGTATCAAAGTGGGACACCAAGAGAATTCTGAGAAACTAAAATACATTAGAAATGTCTACTTGTTTTTCTTCTGCGCCTGCTAGAGAATCGCCCCCCAAGTATTACCAACATAACTTTTCTAGAACAATGCTTCCCCCTCCCTAGAGCAATAAACAGTTGAAGACCAAAGCTCACAGCGAGTACTGATAATATTCCAAACACATCTTCATTGGCGCGTAAGAAAATTAAATATATTTTCTTGTTGTTGAAACCAAGAACTCCTGGTCATATTTTTCTAAACAATATATAAAAAAAATGGCCAAAGCAGATCCAGATCCATCGCAGGAGATACCTCGAACTCCTGGGAAAATTAGAACTCCATTTATTGAGAAAGTTGCAAAGACAGGATTGATATTCCAGATATTGGTATTGCTTCATAAAATCTAGTGGCCAATGTCATAACTAATACCCCCACTCCACCCACATTTCTCCACGCCATCGTTCAAGAAAAGTTGCATGGTTAATACATGCTAATCAGCAGTAGACGTTTGCCATCATTATACATTCACAGAGCAATATATAAAATATCCCTTCACATCTTACTATATGCTGGATATATACTTATGACCTACATTGCAGATTAAATTCCAATTAAAAAAGTGCCAAATGTACCCTTTACATACAACATTGTGAAGAAAAGAAATGCCATTTAGCACTCACATTGAAGAGGTTTTTGCAGAAGCAAAAACTAATTTTTTGGTAATACTAGGCGCTGACCCCATTCAAAAAATATATTCTATTAACACTCATAATCCTATTTGAGAAGTGTTATGAGTTTACACTGAAAAGGGTGAGTTGAATTAATGCCGTGTTTCAGGCACCTCCTCAAAATTTTTTTTCAAAGTTTAATTTCTTTGTTTTCTCTGAAGTATAGCATAAAAGGATGCAGGGTAGCTAAGACATTAATTCACAGCAGTTTCTGAATTTCATCTTCATGTACGAAAGAATAGTTTTAAAAGAGAAATTAAACTGGAATCTCCTGGCGTCAATTTTCATTTTTGTTTTGTGAAGAGAGCAGAAGACTGCAAACGTCAGATAAAAACAGACGAAAAAACAAAATGAACTTTGTCAGTTTCTTTATCATCAGGTGATATAGTAGGGAGAGTGTGCCCTACCGGGACCAGTGATGCATATTTATTCATCATTGTCACTGTCCCATATATTTGCAACACTAGCAAGTTTGGACAGGTAACTTCTTTGAAAAAATTTTACATGGCTCGTCATGAGAAGGAATTTTGAAAACTTGTTTTACCAATAAATGTTACTTTTTTTTGGTGGTAAACAAGTCAATTTTAAACTTTTCAAGAATGCTGGTAGTAACAACTTAAATGTACACTTCTGCAATTATATGTTTTTGTATTAAAATAATTTTTTGTATTAAGATTTTTTTTAAATTTTTTTTTTATTTTAGGGAGCCCCAGGCAGTGTCAGTTGTTTATAAATAAACTTGCTAGTAGAATTTTTTTCAAAACCCTTCTATTTAAGACCATGTGCGGGTTTCTGCAATTCATAACTTTGCATTTCTGCAAAGTCACACGGTTGCTTTATGTTTGGATGTCGTGTTAATTACATCCCTAGTGCGAGTATGAACAGTCTGGCGGGCAGAGGGCTGCCTTATTGCCTAAAAATAGTCAACAAACTATTTTTTTATAAAGTTATTTTTTTGTCTTACTTTGAAATTTGGAAATTATATACAAAATTAGTGTAAAAATACAAGAGTATTTTTTAAAATTATTTTAGGGGTTGGCCTAATATTGAAATTTGCATTTTAAATACTTAATAATATGTTTACAAAAATTATATATACATCACATGAAAGTACTTCTTTTTAAATTTAATTTAGGTGTAATTTTATTTTTCTGAAACGGTATTGACACAAAAAATGTTTAAACATTAGTGCTTGCAAGATTTTTCCAAAAAAATAATTGGTAATATTTGTAAAAGGAGTGGGACTAGAGAAAAAAAATACTTGTCAACTATGTTCAACCCTAGACTTCATAAAAAAGTTTCAAGTTGCTAAAAAATAGTGATGTTTTGTGAGTGTATGATTTGACAAGGAATGACTCATTAGTGAAGATTGTGTTCATAACACAAACTAGAAACAAAAGAACTATCAAAGAACAGAACAACCCATGTTCGGAACAGCAAATACTTACCACTTTGACAGGTAAAATTCATACAATTTCACAGGACATCTCAAAGGATTATCTTCATTTTCTTGTTGCTCATAAACCTTCTTCTTTTTTGAATTTGCTTCTGAAAAAAATCAATATTACTTAATAAACTGAGTACATTCTTTCTTTCCAGGATATCAAAGAGAGCTCTTTAGACTTATTCGCTACTGATCATCAAAAATACTCCAAAATGATTCAGCACAACTAGAATAAAAATTAGGTCAAATGGGCCCCTCACAATTTAAAGGTTACGCTTTGAAAATTGTAGGCATTTTCAAAATACTGCAGTGGATGATGTTTGTAGCCACAGTTTTTAAGAGCTTTTATCCAGTGATTACAGAATTGACATCATGCAAAAGAAGGATTAATCTGTAAAAAAATTGCATCATTTCTGACACTCTAACCTACATGATTTTTAACACTACAAAGATAGGACACGTTTGCCACCACAATGATGGTGAGTAATCACTGCCACATCAAAATATTTAAAAGAATGCAGCAAAGAGATACTTTGAAAAAAGTTTGTCTCCTTTATGCAATAGTAAGTTTCAAAGAGGATCGAATTGCAAATAACTGTAATGCACTTGACATGCCACATATATTTTTCCCTGAGCCCAGTCAATTTAGATTGGAGAATGAGTATTAGATGAATACATTCAATCAAAACAATCTTCAAAATCATCCTCAAAAAATTGCAAAAATTGTAATGCTGCGTCAACACTCTGATCTTTGTGATGCTCTGAGAGCAGGAGAGGAACCGATCTTACAATTTTGAAAGATGCAGATCCTCAGAAACGATTCTGTGAAGTGTTGCAAGACTTATTTCAATATTCAGAAGAAACTGAAAAAGAATTTCATCAAGTGTAAGGTGCTGTTTGGTGGCCATGAGTCTTCTGACCTCATCAACAACAATTGGAGTGTGGGAAATAGAAGGGTATTGACTTAGTTGATCATCAGATAAAGTTCCTCTTCCTTCAATAAATGATTGACCCCACCAAGAAACCATTGACCTTGACATAATGCCTTCACCATACACAGTACACAACTTGCAATGAATTTCAGGAGCACTTTTATTATTTTCCCGTAAGAAAACGAATAATAGCACAAACTTTGCGATCAGCAGTAAGAACAAGTGGTGTCTCCATTGTTGCTAGGGTGTCACTGCCTGAACATTAATGGTGGACACTTAGAAATTTTAAGTGTTGTCACTAGACCCACACAAACGTTGTCTGAGATTCCTGGTCTTTTTCCGCCTGCCGCATGGATAAAAAAAAGGTGTTAAATACTTTGGAGAAGACCTTTGTATAATGTTTGCACTCAGCCAAATACCCATAAAAACAAGTGAAACAATGATAATCAGACATGTAAATGAGACCACTAATGTCACATGTTAATTTCCCAGAAATGTGTGGACAGTGTACACAATATCACATATCGCATCAACTGCAGTACCTCATCAAAGATAAAACAATCTAGTACTTTGTCTGTGACTTATAATTAAACACTCTCAAGTCAATTTTCTTCCGAATCATCCGATGTGAAGATTCCAAACACGACTTTTTCATGACCTAATTGTCACTACCAGTACACAATCACTGAGAGCCATTTTAAAGAGAACCCTTGAATTATTGATGTGATATATCGTTTGTCTTTAGGACCTATGTTTTATGTCTGGGATTAACAGGTTGAGAGTTCATTGCAAATCACCATGCCTAAAATTAATATAATTTCATACATTTGGATGCAAGAGTAAAAGTTTAAAAAAAGTTCAGTTAAATTAGTGGTTAAGTAGTAGTAGTTTTTTTTATTTTTAGGTTCACCAAAGTGTGGTTGAAGATTTCATAATTCACCATGCTACTAATCCTCACCTGGCCTAAATAATTTTAACTGTTCATTATTATAGAAATCGTGCTAATTTATCATCAAAAGATAATTAATAAAAGAAAAAATACTGTTCATATTGAAAATAAAAAGAAAATTTAAAAAGTGTACAAACCCAATGCTGATTGTGGTGGATAAAACCTTAAGAGAACATTGCGAGAACTACCAGGTCCTTTACTAGCTCCAGATTGATTAGGATTTCTCTTCCAATGTTTCATAATATGAGAAAAGGAGAGCTGCATGTGTTCTTCCACAGTCTAAAAGAAAGATCATACCTGTATATAAAAACCATCTACTTCCATAAATTCAATAACAAAAGAAGCCAATTTAAGATATTAATAAATCTTTGATACCATCATAGGAATGATTTACATACAACTTTATATCTCTGCAAGTCTGTCTATTTCATTTCAACAAAATTGTAAAATGATGAAAGCAAAATATGTACAATATACATGAATATTGGGTAAAATCTCACTTTGTTCCAAATTTGAAACTTCAATCAATGAATAAAGCTAAAGAATTATTATTTGTTACTGAAGGGGAAGGATTACTATTAGATATTGACATTCATAATGGTGACTATTAGGAAATAATCGATTTTGCATGCTTTTGCCTCTAAACAGTCTGAACAGTCTAACAGATTTTCAAGTATGAGTTTGGATGATGACGCAACATATTAGGCAATATAACTCACTTGAAATTCAATATATAACATCAATATGTATGTAATCATTCAGGTATATGTTATTTCAAGGGTTTGTTAATTTATCCAGCAGTCACACTTTGTTTCTTTAGTGCATGAAAACATTGTAGAATTACACCTAGTCATGTGTGAATTAAAAATTTCAATTTTAATTTCTCTTAATTTCCTTGAAGTTACCATGATCTACCTGCTATGTTCTATAAAGAATTGTTTTGAATTAATAGTAATAATCATCTTCACAAAATATTGAAACTAACTGAACAATGCAGTAGAGTGCACATGTTTTATTTTTCACAACACTTTGCAGTTGACAAGTATTTTTTGGCAAAATCATTTTTAAGATTACATGCACATCAAAATATATTCCTATATACCAATGGTACATGATTACTTATATACCATATTACCTACAATCATTGATTACTTCATCATCAAAAGAGGATTGAATTGAAAGAAAAATTTCAGTTACACACAGTTACAATTACTGGCAAGTTGAAATTAAATTTGTCTGAAGTCTAGAACACGGTACAACCTAAGGAAGTCATTTAAACTGGCACTTTGCATCACTGCAGCAAGGGGGAAATCCACAGTGCAGGGGTCAAGGAGTGGTTAGGCAATTATAAGGGGAGCCTTTCAGTGGGGAGAGGTAGTGAGCACTATTCATGACTTAGTACATACTTATAAAAAGCAAATCGTGGGTGGTATCGCCACAGAGGCTGCTGCATGAATGGCCCAGTCTTTTGGCGCGGGAGATTTAAATAAATTAGAAAAACTACACTATTGAAATAATTTTAATGGTTCGTAATTGGTCACGAATGTGACATCATAAGTTAGGGGAGACAATTTCACCCTAGTATCTTGCCAGAGCTCCATTACTAAATAGTGCTTCGATCATATCAGTAAGTTTTATTCATTTCTATCAGAGCACTTAGCGTAATTTGAGGGAGGGCTTAAGGAGTCTCCCTTTCCTCCCCACCACAACTTGGGTTTCTTCACCAAAGGATGTACCATCTTCCCTACTTTAACCTTAAATTTTACATATATTGATAAGAACTTTTCTAAATTAATTAGGCGCTTCATTCAGTACTATTGACAAACAGACACAATCACAACAAAAAGAAAACTACTTTCAATACTTATCTTTCAAAAAATTGTACTCACTGTGAGATTAAAATGTTTGGTATTGAAGAACATCAGGGTACTTAGAAGAACATGAGGTGAGTGTGCTCCTAACTGCTTGCTTTCCCATAAATGCTCTTCTTCAACACGGGTAACAATATATTCTACAAACAAAAAGGATTAAAATACATGTGGGAAGCAAAGTCGTAACATCTCAATAACCAAACAGCCAACAAGAAAAACCTGATCTTGTTACATTTGGGAAATCTTTAGGAGAGAATAACCTTATTGTAACACAAAAATTGCATCCAATTAAAATGAAAACACACATGAAAACTTAAGATATTAATTAAATAAACTTAAGATACAAATTTGGTGAATATTCAACAATTTAAATTTTTAATGTAATAATAAAAAAAAATTGCATGAGAGTAAGTCATTAAGTATCTGCACTCAATGTTAATAATTGACTACAATAGTACACAATTTACAATGAGACTTTTTCAACATACACACCATGGTTTTCAACGTACTTGGTTCATTGTACGATGAACCATCTGTGTATGGGAATAAAAATAAACGTCCTTATAAATGAATAAATGATCCTGATACACTGCCCTCATATCCTGAAACATGCATCTGGTAAACAAGAGGACTAGTGGTTTGTTTAGGAAAATTGGAGTCTTATGTCAACAGGATGATTCTTGTTGATCCTGTGTTTTGTTATAGAGTTTTGTCGTTCACAGATTTGTTTTATATTGTTTGTGTCATTCTTTTAATTTGTCTCTGTCCCAAAATTAGATCAAAAAGATGTAATTTTGCCTTACAATGTCTTCAATGTAACTCCTGTTATGTTGGTCAGACATTAAGGAAATTAAAAGAAAGATTCACAGAACACAAAGGCAATATAAAACAAATCAGTGAACAACAAAAGTCTACAATAAAACATTGGATCAAGAAGAACCATCAGTTTAATTTTCAAAACCATACCATATTACAAAAAGACCCAAAATACCTCTCAAGGCTGACCAAAGAAACAATTTACATAAAACTACATGAAGAAACAATGAATACCATGACAGAGCAAAATTCTTTTACAAAGCTTCATGATCCCATTATAAGTATTTTTACAAGATAACAGTTTTCATCCCTTACTGTCTTCTGTATCAACAATGACACAAACTTTTCAGGTCAATCCATGCTGCCTAAAATGACACAAAATATGAAACTTAGACAAATTATGAGTGAATTATTCATTACGCATTCATCATATTCTACATGCATTCAACTACAGGTAAATTTAAATTTATTTTATTTAAAGCTGCTTTATTTCTCATAGGTCATACTTGACAACATATTGACTTGACCAATATTTCTATAAATTGTTTCAGTTTGCTTATTGTCTTCCAAAAACTTTAAGTCCAAATTAATATTCTTATTAACAAAAATTAAATTCTACAAGAGGTGTGTCATAATTGTTTTAAAAATTTATTATTAATCAATTCTTCAACTTCAAATATTGTGTAATTAATATCATTGATTGTTTTTTATATTATTTTTTATGTTTTTATTAGATCCTGTTGATGTCCTTCGAAACGTAGATCAGTACAAAATGTCAAAAGTGAATAATTTTAATAAAAATTGTCATTCATAATGTAACAAAATTTCATTCATTGTATGACTGCCTTACAATCAAAGGACCTGATCTTCCCTGTAATTAAAATATACTCATAAGGCAGACATAATTAAATAATTTTCAATTTATTTTCAACCTTCATTACAAAGATAAATGTCAACGGGGTTGTTTGTTGCAATCGATAATTGCTTTTTAATGCCTTGTTCAAAGTAATAAGAAGCAAGCTCTAAAACCTAACTTGTAAATGTTTTGTAATTGTTCATCACATTACCGGGATGCTTTTATTCACCCTAATTGTCATCTTAATGTTAATTAAATGTATTGTGCTAATAATTTAATTCTTTCATTTAACCTTACAATCCCGCTCCCAGTAGGCATCGCGGCAGGTTATAGAATCTTACTTGATATGGTCAGAAGTAATAGATAGGGCACAAGATAGAAAAAGAGCGAGATACTAACCAAATGAGATGAAAAGAAAGAGTCTTTCTTTGTCTCAGGTAAGACTCGTGCTTTGATTTCAGACTACCTGACGATGCGGCCACATTGTGTCATAGAAAGTTTTTTAAGTAAATTTACGCTAATAAAAATAATTCTCTTTGAAAAAACATTTCTTGAGGTTTAATGAACTTTAAATATTCATGAGCACCACTCATATAATAAAAGAGAAATTTACTGTCTTATTTTAAAATGTGTTAAAGGCTTGTCTGGCAACCAACTGTTGTGAACATTCTTAGCAGTCAGTAAGAATCACTAGCTATCTATGTACTACTACAGTAAAATCTATCTTAATCAGAACCTGGACAAGCCAGAAACTTGCCTTTACCGGAAAATTTCTCCAGCCCTTGAAGTTAAATGGCATTTAACACAACATAAAACAAAACTTCTCCAACATGGAAACGGAACGGTTTTTCATGTCCAGCAGGGAGGAAAAACGTTTATAAAACAGAATTCCTATGAATTTAATGCAATTGGTAGAGAGACTCGAGATGTTCTTAATGAAATGCATTGGGAAGCTCGTTTTAAATTCTCTATCCCTGTGACATGCGATTTAGTCATGGTCGGACATCCAATGAGAGGTGCTTCAGCTGTCAGCGTAGAATTCGACCTTGGGTTCGTTTATCTTCAACTCAGAAGCTGTGAATGAAGAGTATTTAATATTCATTCATTGGTGATTTTCTCCATAAATATGTTACATGTTAATGTATTTTGATAATTTGAATAAAGTCATGTAATTTACTGCTTGCAGAGTAGAAATGTCAATATCACACGTGTCAAAAAATGGACAATCTTGCATAAAACGGAAACCTTCCTAAACCAGAAATTTTTTGTGACCCGATTGATTTGGGCTTAGACAGATTTTACTGTAGTAAGAAAATTTTAATTCTTCTAAGCGAAAATTTCAATCTTACTCACGAGAATCATTATATAGTGTAGAAAACTTCTTAGCAACTTCATCCAAACACTCAGTAAATTTTTCGTAATATGGATCAGTAAATATATTATCAATTCTTCCACTTTCAAATAAATACTGCTGTATACCTTCAAACAAAAATGTTATTAATAGGTTTAAGAGAAATAAGTAATATATTTCAGAATAACTACTATGTCAGTACTTCAACATGTAAGTAAGGATAAGAAAAAGGAAAAATTTAACAGTGAGAAACTTACCTAAGCATAAGTAATAAATAGTATCAGGAGCATATTCTTGACCGTTAGGTTTTCGAACTTCTTTCACAAATAGGCATAGCGAATAATTCAATTCATCAGCAGTTTGCTGCAAGATTTCTGGTTTGAACAATTTTAATTTTCTATTGCTTGCAGCTGCTTTTTCTAATTCTGCATTCTTTGTAAGAACCCATCGTTTCCACGCATTTACTCCAAGTGTGAACTAAAATATTTTGAAGTAGAATACAAATTTCACAAATCTTATCATGAATTTTTAATAATTTGCACAAGTGCAATATCTGAAAATTCATAACTACACAACAGCAATTTAACTGACTATAAGTTCAAATATCTGCTATCTAACAATAAATTTTGGAGATAACATAACACATCCTGGGAAAGGAGAAGTCAGGAGGGAAGTCATTCTGAGAAAGGAAAAGCTCAATGTGAATTTTTCTCAAATGTTGGTAATTCTTCCTGTTGGAAGATAATATACATACATACAATCACGCACGTGCCCATGCTTGCCCACACCCACACCCACACACTAACAGGTGTCCTCCTTACCAAAGAGTGCTAAACGCAATATTGGACAGACCATGAGAATTGTTCAATTATATCTAAATCATTGTGAAGTTGCTCAGGATATCCTAGCTCAGTCTGAGGGAATGGGAGACAGATGTGGCAATCCTGTGCGAACAATATAGAATCAGCGACGATCCATTGTGGGTATCTGACTGTTGCAACAAAGCAGCAATTTAGGGGTGTGGGAATCATCCATTCCAACAAGTAATGACTTGAGATGAAGTTGGAAAAAATACATGGAATCTATATCTACAACTGCTAATCATCTCCAAATGCTACTTTTGATGAGTTTGAGCAATTCCTTGACCGACCAGATCTTGATGCCAGAGTACGCAGCCCCCTCATGATAGCTGGGCAATGAACAAAAGAGGTCGAGCTGTGGTAGAGTCATTCTCTCTCTCGAATGTAGTGTTCATTAACATTGGAGATACACACCTGCCGCAGAGGTTATGTAGAATCAGTGGTGGACATTATCTTTATGATAGGTAGCTTGTTGAGAAGGGGAGTATCTTGGAAAGTCAGTGAACATTACATACACAGCGACCACTGGGCTATTCTATATAAGATACAATATCAACGAAAGGAAGGAAACATTGGACTGGGATGTAAGGTGAGAGAATGGAAGGCCAAAGTGTTTGACAAGGAAGTATTCCGCCTTTGTTAGGAGAATTTTGTGCCATCAGCGACGGCAGAGACAAAGGTTAGCCAAATTATGAACTGGATAACCAGAGCTTATGATGCAGCTATGCCCAGAAGAGGAACTAACCACCAACAGCTTACTGGTGGAACGAAGATATAGCCCACCAAAGTTGTCACTGCCTGCAAACCAAGAGACTGTACCAGCGAGGTCGTGATTAATTGCAAGAACAGTATAAGTTGGCCAGAAACCAGTTGAAGACCGCAGTCCGGGAAAGTAGATGTCTTTGCGCCAAAAACTTGTGCGGCGAAGTAGGTAAAGATGTATGGAGTAGCTCATACAAGACGGTAAAGGGAAAGTATATGAAGTCGCATACCCAGTTTCCAACCTGCTCTAACATTCTTCGAAAAATTGTGAAGGCCTTATTCCCACATCACCCTGCCGAGCTAATGAAAATTAGCCACATGATACAAAAACGAGCCACTAGGGATGAGCCACTGCCCGTAATCAGCTGAATTGGTAAAACCAAGGCTCCAGGGCCGAATTGTATCCCAACATCGCCCTCAAGACTGTGATATCCACTCATAGTGAATATGATGGATCTCTACGATTCACGTCTGAGAGAAAGGATATTTCCTGAGAGATGGAAGAAACAACTAGTACTTCTTTCAAAGGGGAAAAAACTTCCTGAAGAGTCGGCGTCTTACTAGGTGCTGGGCATGCTCGATTCTGCAGAAAAAGGAGGACTCTCAGAGAATCAGAACGGCTTTTGCAAGGCTCGCTCAACTGTTGACGCTGTTAAGCTTGTTGTTGACAATGCCTATTAGGCCATTAGTGGGAGCAGATGGAAAAGAGGGCCGAAAAAGTACTGTGCAGTTGTAACATTGGACATCCTTAAAAACGCAGCCAAACAAGAAAGACTTTAACTCAGCAAGTTAGAGCGACATCCATAAAAACCCTCCAGCAAATCAACGTGCCTACATACTTGAGAAGGATCATGGCTGAATATCTCAATTGCAGAATTCTAGTGTACAATACAGATGACGAACCAAAGGTACACAACATCACCACATGGGGTCCCACAAGGTTTGGTGCTGGATCCACTGCTGTAGAATGTCATGTATGATGAGGTTCTTACGCTTCCACTCACAGAAGGAACCAAGATCATAGTCTTTGCAGACGACATTGCCATCATTGTTGTTGTCCCAAAATTTATAGAAGAGATAGAATGTATTTGCAATGAAGCCATTCCATTGGCAGTCATTGGCTGGATTCTGCAGGATTTCCACTTGCAGCACACAAGACAGAGGTGATGCTTGTAACTAGCAGGAAGAAGAACTCTCCCTCAACGTAGGTCATCTCAAAATTTTATCACGACCTGCGATAAAATATCTCCGCCTCATGATAGACACAGGCTTGTCCTTTAAGAGACCACTTGGACTATGCCAGCAAGAAAGCAGCAGATGTAAATGCTGCGTTGACTAGGTTAATGCCAAACACTAGAGGGCTTAGTCATGAATAGAGAAAGCTGCTTGCTACGGCCATTACATCAGTTCTGCTCTATGGATCACCTGTTTGGGCCACCTCTACAGACAAAGAGCTACGTAAGAGGAATGGCATCAGTATATCGACTGTCTGCACTCAGGGTGGCATGTGCGTTCCGCACTGTCTCTAATGAAGCAGTTTGTGTCATAGCCGGGATGATCCCAAAAGATATATAGGCCTGTTAATGGCAATGACATTATGAAAAGAAAGATGGGATGTGAAACTGCTTGCAACAACTTGGAGAATGACAGCAGCGATGGACCATATCGACTAATTCCTACAGTTGAAAGCACGGTGAGGTAAATTATTATCTCGCCCAACTTCTAATGGGACGTGGATGCTTCAGAGCCTACCTTCACAGGTTCAAACTGGTAGGTACTACGTTCTGTCCTGAGTGCGAACCTGCTGAACATGTGTTTTTGTGGTGCCCACGTTTCAATCCTCAATGACAAGTTACTGTTGAGAGGCTTGGGTTAGTGCAGATGAATCCAGAAAACCTAGTCGCTAATATGCTTGCTTCTGAAAGCAGTTGAAAAGTGGGTGTGAATTTGCAAAAAAGTATTGCTCAAATTAAAATGCCTGGAGAAAGAAAGGAGGGAAGAATCATGATCCCACTTGACTAATACCAGGATATATTAAATGAGACTGGGTCACTACTCCTCTCCTTGTGAGGTAATGCCTATAGGCAGTTCTGCAAAGAGGATGGAGTAAGGAGATTCGGTTTTAGCGAGTAAAAATCTCCCACACTGGGGCACATAGAGGCTGCCCAGTGTCTTTTGAAGATTTCCACCTACCCTCGTAAAAAAAACTCACCCACTCCTACCCAACCAGACATCCATTCACACACACACCTTAAATAATTTTTAAAAAATTCTTAAAATTACTTAAATTTTCCACAATGCTATACCAATTGACTATTTTGAATTGTTATTCAGTAATAAAGTTTCTCAATAATATAACAGATCAACATTTATTTTGTGTATATATGGTAACTACAGAACAAATGATAGCTTCAATGTGTGAATAAAAGAAAAATCTTTGTGCTGTATGGAAAGGCCCCATTGTGAGGGGGTCAGGCCAGAACAGTAAGTTCTGCCTGAAAAGTAAATGAAACAAAAACAGTACTGCCCTTAATTGTAGACATATTCTTAAAACACATACCTTTAAACACATATTTGCATCTGGCTTCTCTTGCTCAACAACTGGAGGCTGTGGTGGTTCTGGTGGGGGAAGGAGCAGAGTTTCTCCTGAACCACTAACCCGCCTACGTTTATTACCACCAGATGATGATGTTGCTGACGTTGAACTTCTTAGTGTCCGAGTTGACCGCTTCCTCCCACGTAGAGGTCGAACCTCTGGAGCAGGTTGTGCAGGTTCAGGATCATCTTCAGATTCCGCTGTTCAAAAGAAGAAAAGTGTTTTAAATTTTATTTCTAATATTTAAAATATACATATTAAAAAGAAAATCAAACCATGGAAATGTGCATTATCATTAGACTTAAGATTTTTAAGCAAATACCTATTTTACAGCTTTTGACATACACATTCAAAATTAATTGGAAACACATTTCAGAAATTACAAGAAACCCCATTTATAGTTCCTTAATATACTTGTTCAGTGTAATTGAAACTGATGGGAATCAACTTGAAAGTGACTAACATCAATAACTCCTACATCTCACTGACATTTAACAAATTTGAGCAATTTCTTGAATGTTTAGTCTATGATGCAAGAGGGTGCAGACCTTACGTAACGTGACAATGAGCAGCTAAGTGGTATTGAAATTGCTCTTTCTCTTGAATGCAGGGCTCATCGACCCTGGAGATCATCAACACCATCTGCAGGAGGTGGTGTGGAATTGAATGTAGACTTTTTATATATGATCGAAAGCTTGCTGAGAACACAAGTATTTTGGAGAGTCAGTGTAAACTACACTCACAACAAACATCACAATATTCTGTACAAAGCTATAATGTCAGACCAAGATGAAAATCGAAGTCTATAATGAGGAAGTTTTTAACCTTTCTTTGGTAAAAAGAAACTCAGGAACTGCAGCAATCAAGACTGGCCAAGATATGATTTGGGTAAACAAAGCTTAAAGATTCTTTTCAAAATTCCTAACCTAACATTCTTCTTAAGTCTTAAAATTTCCTGCCATATATGTAATCTTCATTTTACGACTTTCAATTATTCCCCACTCATGCTTTCAGATCTCCTGATATTAGAGTATATTGATTTTCTGGTATTTTGTCTCTTCGACTTTGTAGGTCTTCATAAAAGGCTCTTTGTTTTTCTTTGGATTTGGCCATATCTGGAGCATAAATGCTAATAATATGAATACTTATTTCATTTATTTTTATTTTTATTCTAAGTAACCCTTTGTTAATAATCTATTTTTTTTCAATACTTTGCACAGAACAGAAGTTTTCCTACCTCGGCTGTAGCTCTTACATCCACTCTTCATTTACTTTGTCCACTATAGATCAGGATGTAGTGATTTATGACTTCAATGTCTTTACCTATCTTTTTGTCTCTGACATGTTACATATATTTAATTTCTTCTCTACAATCTACAACATTATTACCTGACTTCTGCTATTCCAGTATTAACATTCCATGTCTCTATTCTCATTATTATTGTTTCTTTATTCGATTATTTCCTTTTTCTTTGCCCGGTTGTTATGTTGTGTGAAGTCGTTATGTCCTTATTATCCGTTCACTCTAAGAATAATCCTGATGTTAACAAATACACGTGTTGGGATGATTTTCATTGGTTTGCAGTATGAGCTGATGTTGTCCAGATCCTAACACTAAAATAAATAGTTCTGTGTATAAGAACTAATTTATTTGCCATCGTTTATTGAATTAACCTTGCATCAAAACTATTGCAAAGGTTTTGAAAAAGGAAACCATTGTGAACTGCAGGCGTGTTGCTGGGCAATAAGGTTACGAGTATCTGATAGTTCAGTATACACTCATGTATGGTCTACCACTCCACACAACTTCTTGTTCTACGAGGATTGCACTCCAGGGTGGGCACCTAAGCGTTAGCCTTCATCCAGACATGCCACCAGCACACAAGTATGCCGAAAGGCTGGTATCTGAATCCCGGCAGAATGCAGTTAATCCTCTTGGGAACCTACCCAATTAAGCTAGGTTTGGGATACTCTGAGCTACTAGCTTTCCTAGGCTAGCACCGGAATCAAATTAAGTGCCACTCACATAGGGTGGCTAGTGATGTAGCTTTTCGGACTTCAAGGTTTTTCCTGGTTTTCCAGGTTTGAGAATATCCAGGTTCTGTTTTGCACAGTTCAACTTTTTTTTTCTGTTCATTACTTAACCATACCATGTTACTCATGTACTTTTCTCTCGTAATCGATTACTAGAGAGTAGAATTTTGTACAAAAACAAACTTTAAAGATTTTTTCTTCTTCTAT
The DNA here is from genome assembly GCA_011170035.1 of Teleogryllus occipitalis. Lineage (NCBI taxonomy): Eukaryota > Metazoa > Arthropoda > Insecta > Orthoptera > Gryllidae > Teleogryllus > Teleogryllus occipitalis. The sequence goes on along the minus strand of BLKR01014791.1, from coordinate 154,911 downwards.
GAAGCATGTTGTTACTAATTAATATTCAGAGTAAACTTGAAATGTTTAAGAAAGTATTTTTTCAGTCGGAAAGGATCTCAGGACAGATGTCAATGCCAGGTTCGAGGCACTGTATTGGTTACATCGGTTTTCAAAACATGTTGGTCCTTTTGTGAATAACATTAGTTTTCAACACTCAAGTAGGAAATACATCTGCAAAATGGTTAATCCATTATCAACATGACTAAACAGACCTCATGAATTTAGAGGATAACTATAGATTATCTATATTCCATATTAACTCTTCCCCGCCATTAGTGGTGGGAAGAGATCCGAATGGAAAGATACCTACTTACACAGGTTACTCAGTTACTATAGGCAGAATGATTAGGTCCTTAGGCAATGAAAAAACACCAGCCTCACAATCAATATGTTTTATCATTTAGGGATTATCTGGATTATGCAAACAAGAAAGTGCTGATGGTAAATATTTCAATTAACAATCATGGTGGTTCATATTAATCACATTCCCAACAAATGTGTGGAGCATTGAGCTGACTCTGGTTGCTGCAACATTGTCTGTTGAGAGTTCTTTTAACAGTAGATTTATTTTCCTTTCCATTACATTTTGTTTAATAAAAAAAAAAAATTAAATGCAGCTTAATAGAGGAGTAGCATTTCCTGCTACGTGCCACTAGTGTTGTATGTTGAACCAGTATTACTACATAAAATAAATTAAAAAATGATTCACTTACAATTAGTTTGCTCAACATTAGTTGCAGGTTGAGATGTAATTGTTGTTGGTGTAAGAGCTGCTTCCAGATCTGTAGGTTCTTCCAGCTCAGTGGCCATTTTCAATGCCATTTGCAACATATCATCACCAAATGTGTTGCTAGAATCAACAGTCTCAGGTGAATACCTTCCCTCAGTGGTTGTAGCTGGAAATAAAATACAAATCTTTTACAAAATTATGCTGAAAATGTTCTTACACACTACACTAACTTTCAATCAAAAATACGAAGTATTCATGTAACCAAAATCCGAACATTCAAGGTGGTACATTTTCCTGACCAAAACTTCGAAAAAAATGAAATCTCATTTACAAAGCTACTTCATATATTACAGTACCCTGCATACATGTGGGCTTTTGTTTCCGCTCACTTCATGATTTAAGTCAATTCCTCTGATCATATCATTCACAGGGTTCAGTAGTCATGCATTGCTGAATGTTATAGAGAGGCCATTACATACATATGCACACGTGCATCACATACATACATGCCCTCAAAGTAGCAATTTGGACTTGCCTCAGTCTTTTTAGCAACGTATATGAGGTATTAGGGTGTATATGAGGTATGAGGTATTAGGTATTAGTGGTGTATTAAGGTCACTAATCTAACATAATGTCTTATGTTAGTGTCATAGGAAGTGCCGAAGAACGTATGTTTTCAATAAGAGATAATATTAATTATTAATGTAAGACACCAAATAACTCGACACAATTTACCATCAAATAAACAAGTGCTTGAAGTTTTAGTTGATAACATACAGGGAGTAAAATTAACAGTTAATGCAAGTGTTAAACTTGTGGTTCATGAATGCATAATATTTTAGGATGAATAGAAATAATTTGAACAATCTATTTCATATTGCAGATCCACATAATTTACAAACAATTACATTGGAAGATGTTTTTACTTCAAACGAGAAAGCAAGGATGTAAAAGTGAGTAGACCAAAATCTTGCGGATAAAGAAGAGAAGGTGAGAAAAAAAGCATTAAAAGAAGAGAAAAGGAAAGAGAAACAACAGTGTGAAATGTCTACATCTTCTGCTGTACCTCCTTTATTGTCTGAAGATTCAGATAACGAACTTCTAAGTTCAGATGAAATAAATGATGAATTTTCGAGAGTACATCAATACAGAGAGCTGGAAGTTGTGGCACCAAAAATCTAAACTAATGGTTTAGATAGATGTTAGCTGATAGATTCTGTATACATCCTTCGGCAGAGAATTTACAATATCTGAAGAACTCTTTATTAATAAATCTATTCTTCAAATCAGACACAAGAAGAGCAGAGAACATTAAGAAACTATTAAAACAACGTTTATGAGTAATTTATTTGAAATTCTTACTGTTCATTGGGACGGTAAACTGTTGCCTGCATGAAATATCAGGGACCTAAAAGAAGAAAGACTTCCAATTGTTATGGGGACAGTCAGAAGCTCACTGGGTTTCCAAAATTGTGGAATTCTTCAGGAAAAGAGCACACTAATGCTGTTTGGAATAAGTTAAGGCACTGGGGTGACTAAGACAATGTACAAATTCTTTGCTGTGACATAACTGCATCAAACACTTTTCGTTTTAAAGGAGCATGTGTCTTTCTTGAAGAAAATTTGGTCAGAGAATTGTTCTTTTCGTGCCGTCATCACATAAACGAACTTATTTTAGAATGTGTGTTTGAATGTAAAATGTGGGTGCTGTAATCCTTAAAAGTGTCTTTCTATTGATTGTAACTGTTCATGTCAATCCATGGCTTCAGTGCAGTGCAGCTGTAAAAGCTCCTTAGCAAGATACCTGCTTCTTAAAAGTTCTAAAATCACATTAAAGGATAGATTACACAATTTCAAAAGCACCTCTAAAAAAATTTAGACACCAGATGTGGTATTTATTACAAGAATTGTCTGTCGTATCACTCTTTAATGATGAAGTAGATGTACAAATCAAAATCAAAATGGTAGCAAATTTAGCCAGAGAGAATCAACACATGGAAGAGTGATATATTCCTTTTTGTGGAGAATTGGATGAACAGGGTGGCCAGCGATCTGGGTTTTTGGAATTCAAGGTTTTTTCCTGGTTTTCCAGGCCTGAGAATATAAATTTTCCAGGTTTATTTCGCACATTACAACACACACTTATCTTCTACCACTTACGCGCTAATCAGAAAGTTATGTAATTTTGCGGGAAAAAGCAGTGAATTTTCGGTCAAAAAACTCTTATTGCCGGGCCCTGTAAAGGAAAAAGTGGATAAATCCAGTTGCTAAATTTAGGGGGGAAATCTAACACGTGGTGTAGAATCCACGTTTTGTAGGTCCTTGATACCGAAAACTCTGTTGGCAAAACGTCCGTCCGTCTGTCTGTCCAGTGAACAACGTTGGCGGCTAAACCGTTTAGCCGATATTCTTCAAAATTCATATTTCTTAATCAATCTGGCAATTGCATTGAATGACCCTTATATTTGAAACCAATATTGGGGGGTACTTTACAAGAACCCCCTGGGACATTTTCAAAATTTTCAAGGAAATGGCTCCAACGTTTTTCATTAAATTTTGTTTTTGGATATTATGAAGGCCGTTTATGAGAATGGTGTAGATCTCATATTCGTTGAAAACCATGATTTTTTCGAAATTGCAAAAATCATCATGTTTTTCTGTGTCTTCCTACAATTACAATACGAGATTTTTCCTTTAATGAAATCTGTTCCCAAAAGCTAGATTTTGAAATCAGGTGATGTACAATCTTTTCAAAATTTTAGTAGTTTTCGCGTAATTTTGTGCAAATATAGGTAACTTTAATTTTTTTAAACAATTTTTTTTCTCCAAAACGGCACAAATTTTGATTCAGCAGATACAACTTTTAAGAGTGCAGGTGCCATGTTCATTGAAAATTCTGATTTATTTTTGATTAAATTTTGACCTTAAATTGCATAAAGGATGCTTAAGAGAATGGTGCAGGTCTCATGTTGGTTGATATGCTCGCTTTCTGGAAAAATGAAAAAATTAAAATCTTTTCTGGGTCTTCTTATAACTTCAATTGTAAAGATACATTTTTTTTTCTTAATGAAATGTGTTCATCAAAAACAGATCTTCAAATAAGTTCATAATAAATTTTTCGAAAATATGAGGGCTTTTTGTGTAATTTGACATCAAACATAGTCCCACGTTTCGAATTTCCTGGGCTTCATAAACATAATGAGTGGTTTTTGGAAGCTATTGCTATTCTTATAAAAGAAAGTAGATGGATGGAACGTCATAAAATTAACCTCGAACTAACAAATTACTTCTTTGCTTGAAGAAATTTTGATCACTAATTATGGTATGTTTCATTTGTAAAAGTTTGAAATGACTACTGCTCCTGGCTATCAAAATAAACGCTGGCATGCATCACAAGCGCTTCGTTTGAATTGGTTGGGTTTGGATTATATTAGCATTATTTCTAATACTTTACATGAAAGAAAAATTGAAAAAATTGAGTACCATAAATTGTACCAACATTTTAACTTTAATTTCATATTACTACTTGCACTGCCTTGAAGAACAATGCAGCGAAGGAAATAGGTTCAACTCGAATTTCCTGGCACGCAACCCCGTCAAGATCACTGCATGTTAATTTTCTTCGTGCTCCCTGTCACTCTTAATCTCCACATAGACTATAAGCAAAGATAGCTTTGACTGCGCTCTTCTACAAAAGAAGTTAAAATTCCCTTTGAATATCATGGACGTGATAACATGGTCATTTCAATCGGAAAAATAGCAATGTGGTGCCGCCCATACCACCAAAAAAGAGGCGCGACAATAACCGAAATTCAGCGAGTGAGACGTTTGTTCCGCAAATATCTCGTCCATGCACGTGTAACTCGCAGGCAACCTCTACCCATGTTGCACCTACACAAGGGGCAGTGTTTGAAGTTATGTTATGCATGAGTTAAGAACTTCGCGATCCTCAAGCAAACATGTGACACTTCTCATACATACTTCGATTTTAACACTCGCCGTTATCATGTACTGAGTTGAATTCTGCACTTTACTGAATACGATGCCGTATGTGAATTTGTGCTAAATGTTAGGAAAAAATCTGAAAATAAGGAAAAATCTCGGTTTTCAAATCAAATTCCCGTTTTTTCCAGGCTGTTTCAAATTCCAGTTTTTTTCCCGGTTTTCAAGGATTCCAGGTTCGCTGGCCACCCTGATGAAGGATAATATGTTAAGCGCAATTGTATCCTGATGACCATTCTTTATTAATTTGTTAATATACAATACATCTCCTAATTCAATTTAATCTTTATTTTATTGAAAACAATTTGCCAACTTTGTGTCAACAAAAAGCAGATATCTGTTCTCTTGCCAGAAGATGGATACAATTTTTTTTCAAGAATGGCCTTCGACCAAGAAAAACAACTCTTAATATTTAGAAGCTCAAAGGTTATTTATAAAGTTGAAAGCTGTGAATGACTGCGCTGAAAGGGCTGTTTAATGCAATATTTCCTTGCACTACTGACTGTAGATGAGCGAAAGCAATTTGTGTGGTGTTGTTCAAGAATATTGTTCACAGTACCCATATTACAAGAAAGAAACTCTAAAAAAAAGTACTTACAAGAAAAGTAAAGACCATAATGCAGTCTAAAGAGTGAAAATGAATTAAATTGTAATATAAAAATATATATTAAACACATATCAGTAGTTTTCCACCGACTTAACACAACAAAACCATTTACCCCATCAATTAAAATTTTGCGCTCAAGTCGACATGGGTTAATACAGGCCTATTGGGATGAAATTTTATTTTTGAGTAAATTTGACCCAATGGAATACATTTAGGGAGTGAGCTCAAAAAAGTAGCAAAAAAAATTTTTTTTAGCAATATAAGGGACACCCAAAAGAGGTGTGCCTATGAGACGGAGTGTTCCCCAATAAATGGAAGATGCAGTGACTGGTATTACTCCCTAAGGGGAAAGGTCCATTAGAAGAAGCATCGCCTTACCATCTTACATGCATGATTGACATGGTTGGGCAATTGATATGCAGTGATTGGAGTTGGATGTGACTAATATTTAGTCGTGAGGAACAAGCGATGGAGAGTGCAGGAGGGTTAGAAAGGCAAGATCTACAATAGATGCTGCACAACATGTAATTGACATAGCTCAGAAGGCAATACAAGGCAAGAAATCAAGAAGGGGTAGGAAAAAGGACTGTGTTGTTGTCTCCCTAGGTGTCGAGAACACCTTCAACCAACTCAGTGAGATGGAACTGCATTAAAAGCTCTCCAACATATGAAAGTGCCACAGTATCTTGTTGGGATCATTGTACGCTACTTCACAGGAAGAATGGTGATGTACTGCACGGAGGATGGTCAACAAACCCATAGTTTCCAGACCCTTTCCACAGGGCTCCGTGATTGATGATTCTGGGCGCATCAACTGCTAAGATCATTACTCCCGTAAGTAGTGCACGTTCTTCCCTTGGGAGGTGGCAGTGATCTTCCCCCGCTGCATGAGGAGATTCGGTGCCGACCTACCTGTTAGCTAGTGGGTTTTCCACAACCAAGTACCACCCACCCCAGCCGGGACAAGATCTATGCTCCCTAAGGAAAGATTGTGCATGGTCTTGTGAATTTCCACAAACTACACATGCAGGCAACTAAAAATCCACACACAATCAGAAAAGAAAGACATCAGCAGCAGTTTTCTGTATGTTTGGACTGGCATCTTCGGAGATCACCTTGTAGGGCCAATGGTTTTTCCCAATTGATTGGATGGGAGGGCATGCAGGGTCTTTCCATAAAAATACCTTCCTGGTTTATTAGAACTTGTAGACTTTGCCACGCATGTGCGAATGTGGTACATACATGGTGGGGCGGCGGCTCATTTTGCGTGTGCCGTATGCAATCATCTAAGAGAAGTTGTTTGTTTTTTTTTGAACACCTATTGTAACCACTAACAAAATAACAGTGCCACACTGTTACAAAATTTGAAATTTAATTAAAAATAAAAGTCACAAAGCTTCTCTGATAATAAAAGGAGAACAGTTTCAGTAATCGTTACCTGTATATTTATTTCACTCATTGCCAACACAGTTTAACAGATTAATATATTGCTGGCTTCAATGTGCTTCAAGGTTTTTTTGAATTCGGAATGTACGTTTAAATTCTGAAATTCGTTTTTACGAATTCATAACGAAACATTCATAAATTCACCAATATTAAGATATTTATCAAATTTCAGAACAAAAATTTAAATGTAAATTGAGAAGTGCAAAAAGCATTGAACCAGTGAAGGTGTACGCCACTGCGAATGATACTTTCCTAAACTTGGAATAGTACTCTGTTCTTGTGCAATTAAAATGTTATTCCCTGAGCATTGTATCAAGGTGAAATATAAAAATTGATGCTATTCCAAGCGCAAATATTTTAAGCTGATGTGTCCTTCCATTGCCCTGTGAACTTAACTGTTCAAACGCAGGATGATTCATGGGCCTTTTACAATTCAGGTGCCGTTTGAACCGCAAATTGTTGGGCCTTACGGATACAATTTATCTTGGCTTCTCTAAAACTTCTGATAGAGTTCCAACACGTAGAAAGCTGCACAAACTGCAGCACTTGGAAATAAAGGGAAAAATTCTTTCCCGGATACAATCCTTTCTTGAAGAGAGAGACATATGTTTTGGAATTGGACACGGAAAGTTGCGTACAAGGACAATTATCAGTGGAGTCCCTTAAGACTCTGTACTTGGCCCAATTTTGTCCATTTAGTACAACAAAAACTTGTTCCACAATGTGGAAAAACATATTGTGATGTATGTTGATGATTCAGTTTCATTCTAACCCATTAACTAACCAGCTAAACCCAACTTCAAATGGAAATGGGGTGGCTGCAAAGGCCACCTTCCCCGAAGACAAGAGTTGCAAGGGCTGCTATAGGAAATATTGTTTAATTCAAAATTACGTATCAGAAAGTCTCAATTTTATACTCAAATTACTACCAAAATTCTGACATATGATACACCATTTTATTCCTCTTTTCATGATCTATCCATTGCTGGTGAGAGAAATATATAATTCTATTTAAAATATTAAAGATGATTAAATTTCTTGAAAACTAAAAATATTGTTGACAATTTCTCTATGGCATGTTACTTGCTGCATCAGTCTGCATTGTTCAGCAAAAACTGAATTTTGATATCCTGAACTGTTTAGAAGTTACGGGGGTGGTCCATTGTTTGTAGGACACCTGTATAAGTGATTCATTATTTATATTCGATTACATGAATTTCCTGTATACATTAAAATCACAATTGTGTCAAAAATTATTTGCTGTGAAATCCATCTTGAACTCCTACAAATCACAGAAGAGGCTTCCCCTAAAATGTGAGCAGAAACAGGAACTTATTTTAAGATAGGAAGGTAGCTACTGAAAGGTACTCAGTATCGTGTTCAAACATTCTAATGCTAACTGCTAAATGTATCTAGCGGCAGACATGGAAACTAATACAACCTAATATTAGTATAATGAATATAGTGTGCATAAAAAGTTTGAGAAACAATGTTATGATAGCTTAATATATTTCATGGAGAATATTTTGGTGCATGCATATGTGGTCCCTATGCAAGGTGTAACAAGCTACAGTGATGGTCTTGTTAAAAATGTATTCCTACTTAAGTTCAGAAATAACAAAATTCTCATCACACAATACAAGGGGTGACACTTTAACTTAAGGCTGACCATTATTGTGGCTGTAAATCAATAAGAATCTGCATAAACAACCAAAACAACTCAATACGAGAGACATGTATAGGGTCACTAATGCTAGGATTTGGGGAAAGCAATAAAATGTATAAGCAAAGAAGAAACACAAGAAAACTAGGAGAATGCAAGGAAAATGAAGTGAGAAGACAAAAGAATGAAGGTAAAGATGGAAAAGAAATTAAAGTATGGAAAGGAATACAAAAGAGAAGTGAATGGAGAGAAAGGTACAAGGTAGATTAGAAAAGAGAATAAAAAAAGCAGATGAAGAAAGAATTCTTGAACTACACATATAATTTCTCACCTTTAGGCACCTCTTCAACTTCTGCCCCAGCTCCACTTGCTGCATCTGTATTATCCATTGCATCACTATCCGAGTCAGAATTATCTTCCTTTTTCTCTCCAGCTACAATTTCTGCCATCATCAATAACTCAGCTTCAAAAGGATCAGCTGGCGTCTTTTCTTGTATACGCTATTATACAATAAATGATTTATATACTTTACCACAATATAACCAGAAGAAAAAGTTACATTTACATTTAATTAATTTACCTTGATTTCCTTTAGGATACCCTTTGCAGAATTTCTTGTAGTAGGTATGAATACAGGGACAGGAACAGGCAAAGGAAAAGGAACAGGAACAGGAAAAGGAGAACTGTACATGCACATTGGAGTAGGTACATATATTGGAACTGGTACTGGAATTAAAATAGGTTGCCCTGGTTGACACTGAGTCTCTGAAATAATTAATTATTTAATTAATTTTGATTATCTGTTTAAATAATACAACTTTCATTAGGTATATTACATACTTAGTAATATTTGTTATATAAAGTAAATAACATAAAATCAGAGAATGCATTAAGCTTGGTGACCACAAAATAAAATTCCATCATCTTACATTTCACAGTACACAACAACGGTCACTGTAGTTTTACGAATCAACAAGGAGTATAGCATATAACAAATAGCTATTTTAGCTATAGCTAAAAATTTTTTTAGCTATTTTTGTAATAGCGTATTTCCCCACATAGCTACAGCAATTTTCTAATACCCTCATTCAGCAGAAAGTTTGCATGGATTTGAACACCCTCACAACAGCTAGTAAGGCTATTGATCTAAAGTGAATATTAGTATTTGTTGCCCACTTGGTGAGGATTGTCTCGGGCAGAGAAAGCACTTCAGAGCTATTATTCAGTAACTTTAACCCTTCAGTATACCCAGGATCTTCTTGAACCTCCAGCATTGCTTTCTGTTTTGTATGTTTCTGAACATTTTCAGTCTTCTAGATATATCTTCATACATTTATCACACACTATAACCATTTCCACAAATTGACTCCCATTTATTATTGAGATAGTAACTTTTTTTTGTAGCATCAATCTGAAAGGACTCCAGGTATAGTCAATATTATTTTCCCATTCTCATCTCAAACATTTTGTCATGAACTCTGATAGTTGTTTCTCATACCATCAGTACTTGATTATCCCACTCAAAAAGACTTCTACAAACTCTGAAAGCACTCTTCCTCTGAAGCAGCATTTATCAAAAACGGGTGCAAGATAGAGTGAAGGGTATTCTTTATATAAAACATCTTTTCTATTTATTATATTATTTAAAAGATATAAACAAATATTCAAATATTATTTAAAGTCTTTCATTTACACTCCACTGTTTACATTCATGTTTCTCTCTCCCAAATGTCATGAAAGCTTGGGATCTCAAAACACCCCAGGTGTACTTGATTTTAACAAGCAGATAAAGTGCAAGGATAAAAATTGGTTTAGACAAGGAATTGTTCCTTAAAAACATTGTTATAGCTATTAAAAGCCAGCTATATGAGAATACGGGGACCGCAATAATTAGTTTAGACGTTTCCATGAGAAAATTCTACAAAAATTAGAGAAAATCAAGTGATTTGAAAAGAATGTGATTTACTTCCTCTTCTTAGCTAACAATCCTCTACTGGACAAATGAAAAAGTGGTTGCTACGTGATGGTATACCACAAGTTAGATTGGAGTATTATGCTCAAAGTATCTGAAGAACCGAGGAAGTAGAGCCTGAATTCAGTCCTACATGAACTCCTCTCCATTACAATGCCATTGCCCACACTGGCCGAGAAATAGCTAACTTTATAATGAAGTTAAGAAGTGATGAACAGATGAAGTTAACCTTGCCTGCCCCCATCCTGCAACTTCAGAGAGAGTCTCGTATAAAGAGGGAGATTCAATTTGGCAACTCACCTGTTTGAGTTTCTTTTGTGCATATAATAGGTCGACAGTGTGTTCCTTTTGTGTGGGAAGTTGGTCTACATGTTATCGCTTTATTACGCATAGGTTTTGGTGCTGGAGGACGAACAATAATTTGTCGAACCAACTTTGATGGTTGAACTGCATTTTGTGGCACATTATTATTTACTTGCTGTGAAAGAAAATCATTTACATTATTACATATAACCATTCAAGAATAATTATTCACATTAGGGCGAAAATGGACTATCATTTAAGAGAGAGATCTTTAGTTAGAAGCATATTAGCAAAAGAATTATGATTTCTCACTTGCAAATAATGTTTTTAGCCTTAATAGAGAACATTGTGTTTAAAAAAAATTATCTCATGCCATTGGTTTTGTTAAAATTTTTTATTACTTTAATAAAGGTTCCTGTGACACCTATTGGTGCCATTGTCAGTGCGGTCGACTTCACAATAAATGAGGATATCAGTGCAATAGTGGCCTAACCCACATTTTTGGGAAATTGGGTTATCTGTGTTAATCACATCTTAATCTGCTAAACTTCGATGTGTAATTGTTTCAGCGTGTCCTCATCAATTATATTCAGAGTAATTCCAAAAAAGCTATGTTTTGAACTCAGCCCACGATTACATTAATTTGTGCAATAGCAGCCTATGTGGTATAGACAACTACTGCACTTAGTTAATGACAGTCCAAGCTGTTTTTATGGGGATAGGCCATTTTTTCATCTAAACAATCATAATATTTGTTTATTTTTTTAATAAAATTTTAACTTAGCTTACGAATCAGTTAATAAATAATAATAATAATAATAATAATAATAATAATAATAATAATAATAATAATAATAAAAGTTAGTTCGGCCAGAATTGTAAGTACATCCATCTGTTCCATTCCGTTGTTTGTAGGGTGGGTGGATGCAAACGGTATGCATGTACAAGTTTAAAATTAGTTTTTGTTGCTTAGTGCATAATAGAGATGAGTGTAGAGAAATAAACAAATTTAATGTTGTGATGAATGGGAAAAACGATTTTGTATCAAGAAAAACATTAGAAAAGAACACAACAAACAGAAAAATATTTGTGAGTAATACAAAAGTTGGGTGGTTGAAAATACAATGGGTAAAATTGGAAAACTCATTTCCTTATTCATTTTGTTAAAATATTGAGGATGATGCTTTCAGTGAAGTAAATGTTGCAAAACATGAAATGAAGGAAATTACTTTTCTGGATTTACAATATCCCCATGGACATGCAATAAGTGTAGAAAAGAAAAAAGGATTTAATGACTGATGGATTTTGTACCACATATGTACCATCCATTTTAAGCCAATTTAAACACTTTTGTAGAAGAAAGTTCAGAAATTCTGGCTGTTAATGATTTTATTGATTAGAATAAAACTGGCAATAACTTTTAAATAAAATTTTTGTTGCAATAATGGCCTAACTTTCATTTACTTCTTTTGTCTGTGAAATTGGTCAATGCTTTAGTGGCCTAATCCACAAAAAAAATTGTATTTTTCATCTTTCATAATTTGCACTATTATGAATAGTAAGGTACAATACCAAAGTAAATTTGTTAAAATTCCATCATTTGCAGTACGATAAACCACTTACAAATTAATGTTTTAATCAATAACTTCATCAGCCATTTTCTCCAAACACAGAATCTGTGGTTAGGCCACTTATATGCTGACACACTCAAATAAAGGGAGAGATTTCTTTGCAAAGAGCAGTCCAAACCAACAGTTTGTAAGCAGAGTTCACTTGAAGAAAAGGAAAAATCTTGATTGAATTAGTAACATATTCAACAGCATGAGTTGTTCATCTGAAGTGGTTTTGATAACATTTTATACATAATTTTTCTTTTTTTGAGGGTGTTTTAAAAACATTTTAAGGGGCATTTTATTGATCATTTTTTGCAATGTTTGGCAAATTTTTGGCATTAAAATCCGCTCCCTAATCATCATAAATAATCTTATATTTTGGTAGTAATGATATTAACAGGAAACAACAGACTAGGAAAGTATCTATCTGTAAAATGGAGAGAAGAGGAGAGAAGAAAAAAATTGTGATTATTTCCGAATTACTATTTCAACAGTAGAGAGCTTGGTTTTTGAAGACTTTTAAAGATACAAATGAGAAAGAATCTGATTTTTTTATGTGTGAAGAAAAGGCAATAAAATATTCGCAGAGCTGTTTTTAAATGTCTGGATTGCATTGGATTAATGATCATTAAAATATAGATATTCTTCCTTCCAATATATATGTGGGCATGCATACCCATATATATATCTTTGAAATGACAAAGTTCCAACTAACATATCAGTAGTTTTGAGTGTACTTGGATTTAAAAATAAATACACTTGATGTAAATCAGCTGTTACAGTGTCATCCAATCGGGAGGTTGAATGTCACTATAGTGAAGTTTAAGCTCCCAATTGGATGGCACCGTAACAGCTAACGATCTGTCAAATACAGCACTAAATAAAGTGAAGTATAAATTGATGTCAAAATTACTTTAACTTATTATTTAGTCATCTCTTCACCAACACTCATGATTTTTACAGTAGCCATTTGCCCACGGACTGTAGCACAAGTATCTTCTACTTGCTACAGAAGTAAGATACAACATTTTCATACAAACAATTCATTTTCTTCAACTTTGGTCAGTTGGAGCTCTGTAATTCCAAAGGGTTGACTTTTAACATGTACAAATACTACCCCTGAAATGTACATTCCATTTTGAACCTCCACTCCCCTCCTATTTCCTCAGTTAAAAAAAGAACCTTCAGTGAAAATAGGGGGAAATTTCATAATCACTTCCTTATACCTTTTTACGTTATCATTTCCTTTTACCTTTTTAAAATTATGTATGCATTATTGAAAATTCTATTAAAGCCATTGTAAGATCATATTATAATTTTATAAACAATAATAGAAAAAAATTATGGATTACTACTATGACCCTGGGCAATAGAGTAAGCGAAAATGGCCGAGATATTGTAAACTTTTTAACGGAGAACTTCAGCTCTGTTGTTGCAAAAGATAATGATACATTCCGGAATATGATTAGTAGGCAATGGATTTTCATGTAAATTCACATTTTTAATAGGAACAAAATACCTGCTTTCAATGATATTTTTTAGAGTTTAGAAGAATTCTGAATTAATCAGAACCATTTTTATTTTACATATTTTTGTACAATTGCATATTTCTACACATTTTACTTATTGCTACATATATGATTACATTTTAATATATTTATACATCCAAATGGAACATTTCAAATGCAAATTTGCAATGTAAGTTACTGGAATAATCTTTCTTGCAAAGTAATGTAACGCTCCTGCGCTTCTATGACTGCCAAACCTTCCCCTTTTTAATATAGACTAATACTATTGTTATTATTCTTGTTTTTGTTATTGTTATTGTTATTATTATTATTATTATTATTATTATTATTATTATTATTATTATATTATTATTATCATCATCATTAGTTTTATCATGATTTAGACAGTACAGTATTATATTATTTCATAGGGAAAAATAATAGTTCCCATGGAACTATTACTTCACAATAACCAGCTTATTTCATCCCAAATATAAAGAGACAAATTTAAATCTGAAAATACACAAAACCAATGGAATGAGATTTTTAAAAATTTCAAATTTCCTTACTTTCAAAGCTGCAGCTGATCTAGTAGTTATTCCAGCTTTGTTCTTGTCATCACCTGCTAGAGACTGTACACTTGAAATGACAGGCAAAGCAACACCTGTCTTGGCACCTGGAACATTCTCTTCAAGTCCAATGACACATTTTATTTCTGTCCATTAGCTCAACAAAACAAATAATTTTCATTAATTGAAACAAATATCTCACAAACTGGCTAACCCTCAATTTATTTTGATAATCACATTTAACAAAATAAATGTTGATTCATGTTTATATTATAATTATTTTAAGAATTATTGAATTGTGATCTGTGAACTGTGATCTTCTTTGATTTATTTGAAAAATCATTGCTTATATATGTTACTTCAAAGTAGGTTTAAAACTTGATCCAAAGATTTTTAGAGAAGTAATTTTTGTTAGGAACACCTCAGGGACTGTGTGAGTGACTGTCTGGTAATATGCATTCTGTCTCTTAAGTTTGCTTAACTACCACTTCTGGAATTCACATTCCCTTAGAAATGTCCTCTAAATTTATTCCCCCAGAAAAAAATTCTTTACAAAAAGTATTTCACTTTCAATCGAACATTTTAGTTTTGAATGAAATGTTTTCTTTTGATATGGGAGGATAACAATTGCACACATACTTTAAATTTTTTCCAAAGAGAATCAAAAGTGTTTCCTTCCCTCCATTTTCTATACTTATGGAAATTACAGATTACTCATCCTTTGGAATCAAAGGAATTTTAGGAAGGAAAAATTAAATAAAAGAAGATAAAAGAGGGCCGGTTCTGAAGTAAGATATTTGACATCTTCAAAAAGAAACAATATAAAATAAAATTTAAAATAAATAAATTTTAAAAAAAATAAAAGAAATTCAATTTTGAAAAGTTGTGTCAGAAAGTAAAAATGTGTAAATGAGAGCACTAATACGGCTTTTTAAATAACAGCTAAAATGACTTCCATAGTTTTATGAAGAGTGTAGTCATATGTGGGTACAACAAAATTTCCCACATTCATTTGTCCCTTCCCTAAATAAAACTACCATTTTTTGCCAAATAATTATTATCTAATAAAAATGTGTAGAAATTCAAATGTTATTCTCATATTGCATCTTAATATTCCTGGCATTTTAAGAAATGGCAACATACTTGGGAAAGATACAAGCACTCACCCCTTTGCGTTTCATTTTGCGGCGCAGCTAGAGATCGTCTTGGACCTATGTAACGTTTGGGTCCACCTGAAGAAATAATATGATCACAGTACTGATAAATATTAAATTATTGTAACTCCTCTGCCTCATGAAACCTTTATTATGTGAACAGCAAAGGAAGTTACTTTTAGCAAATAAATAATTCCTTCACAAAATATATTTTTCTTCCAGGCTTCTACTGCATATCAATTTGCCTATACATTTTGTCTCCTTTTTGCACACATATTGATCTTGTTGGCCTCCTGGTCCTCTGACCTGTCCATTTAAGGACATGATACAGAATTGAAGGGTCATGGCAACAGAGAAAAAGAGGCCAATGGCTGCTTGTTGCTGGAAGACACTAAAATCTTAATATGTGGCTCATGCCCAATTTGTTTTTACTGAATTTTCAGTAAATACAAGCTTGAATCTCGTTTCAAATTTAATTTGACAAACAATGTATACAGCATTGTGATCTAGTCTTGTTCAAAATGATCTCTTTATAATGCCCTCCCCATGTCGATTACTATTTGTATGTTATCTGTAGTAAAGGGGTAAATGAACAAGAAAACTTCAGAAAAAAATTAAAACAATTTGAATAAAAAAACCAACTACATATTTTAAGTGAACTACAGAACAGAACACATACAAAATGAGAAGTTTGGTGGTTAAAAGTTGATAAACAAAAAATGGTACAAGAATTAAAAAAGTCAGTATATCAATTAACAGAAGTAGAATCCAATGAAACTGATTAAGTGGTACTCAATATTTTTCCCAGATATCTATAGCTACTCATTTTTTCACTTCACAAAAATACCTTTGGTTTGACTAAATCCGTTATTATTTGCCAACTTGGGCAATTCTATCAACCACTTTTCATATCTATGTTACATTATCAAAACTGCCACCTCTGTACATTTTCTTTATTTAAATGTGATAGCAATCTAATCAATACATATGATCAAAGGATTTTGGCAAAGGTCTGAGAAGATTTGGTTCGGTCAGATTTATTGCCCCTTGCTCAGATTCCTCTTGAGTCCATTAAAAACCATTATATTGTCATGGTATCCACACTAGGCAGTGAATCAAATCTACCGAAGCTTTCAGGAGGATCGAAAAACATTCTCTACCTCTCCCTGTCTTGACAGTCGCTTTCACAAATGTAAAATCATGATATTGGTTTTTCATTAGTTGTCTTACAACCTATTACAACTGCTGCAGTTCTCTAGATTGATCACAATTATGTAATAAACAAAAAAGTTTGTTTTTCTTAATGCAACCTATTGCGGTTACCACAATGAAATGTTTCAAATGACATATTAGTCAAACAAGTAGTCAGGATGGAAATTGAAACTTGACACGTTCTCTGCACAACTAAAAAAAGAACACATTTCTAGGACTTTTACATGAACTATGGTTTGATTATAATAAATAGGGCACAGAATTTATTGTAATACAAAAAGCAAAACATATTCATAAAGAGAGCACTCCAAAAATTTGCAGAATGTGTAATTGTTTTAAAGGCTTGTGGCCAACAATGATTTGCAAAGGAAATCTTGGCTTTACTTCCTAGAAATATTGTTGCACTAATATGTTGTGAAACTACAACATGACCTGTTCAGTTAGTTGCATCTTTATTTCGGTTTGCCATGGAGCTTACCAGAGAGAACTTTCATGCAATGATTTTATACAAATTTAGAGTCATTCTGAGAACTAAAGAAAGCTTTGATCATTTGATACATGCTTTTGGATATTCTTCTTTGTCACAAACGTGTGGTATCTGGAAGAAGTTGTAAAGACTTAAAGGACAAGAATTGTGGGTTTACCAGTTTGACTCTCTAGCACAGGGTTGTACAACTCGCAGCCCATGATGCCATTTATTGTGGCCTGCAAATATCAGTCAAAGTTATCAGTCAAGTGTCAGTCAAGTCAAAAGTCAAAAGTGAAAGTCCCATTCATCCATGTCAGGTAAGAACTTTGTGTGTCAAACGCATGAGCCCTGTTGT
The DNA here is from genome assembly GCA_011170035.1 of Teleogryllus occipitalis. Classification (NCBI taxonomy): domain Eukaryota; kingdom Metazoa; phylum Arthropoda; class Insecta; order Orthoptera; family Gryllidae; genus Teleogryllus; species Teleogryllus occipitalis. The sequence goes on along the minus strand of BLKR01014791.1, from coordinate 137,287 downwards.
GGTCAGCACCTTCAGCATATAAAAATAGTTTGTTTACATTTAAGGAATTTATTTTTATAGTAAATTCATACATTCAAAAGCATCCCACCGTGCGGACCTAAAGGTGTCAAGGTGGCCTAAAACCATGCATTGTTCCAACCGCACCCCACCTCCTGTTTTAGAGCAGACAGGCTAAGTGCCAAGATCAACAATACGGGGAAGTAAGGTGTGGATCTCCCGAGCAATTAAAATATGGCCTGCAACCATTTTAAAGGTTTTAGATGTGGCCCTTGAGGCCTTGCAAGTTGGACACTCCTACTCTAGCAAAGCAGCAATCAACAGTTTTGATCTTCCTTGAAGAGACTGCACCATCAAGATCAAGACATTGCAAAGCTTTGGAAAGTAAATGGTTTGTTCAATCTTCAACCCAAATATTTTTTTTTAAACTATTGAGTCAAATTTCTGGAGCATCCCCCTACAGTTCAGTCCTGGCCCCTACCACTTCTTGTTTCCAAAAGCTAAAGAAACCATCCAAGGTAGTCGGTTTGAGACACCAGAACATGCAGCAGTAGTCTATGAAGCATTTCTAGCAGAACTTCTCAAAGAGCAATGGGGTACAGCATTTCAGAAATAGTTTCAGAGGATGGCCCAATGTTTAAACACAGGGGGAGAGTACTTTGAAAAAATATAAAGGTAAGAATAAATTTCTTTTACATCTACATTTCTGGAAACTTTCAGAGTGCCTCTCATATACATGTGTATTTATTTTTTCAAAAATATGTGAGAAAAGGTAGAAAATACCAAAAACAAATTCATGACTGTTTAAAATTGCTTCATACAAATAGTTCCAAATTTTCTTACACAATATGTCACCAGTCAGACCTTAAACATTTCAGAGTTGCTGAACTACCTCTTCAATCGAACATTGAAATTGAATCCATTTATTGAAAACAAGTAGGCCACCAATTTTCACAAAGCAAAAGGAATATTCCCATTAGTCCGAAGTATATGGGTTTTCAAAATATCTTCCAAATTTCATGACCCTGTTACAGAGGTGAGTGTTTCTCAGCAAGATGCAGGAAGTGCAACAGGACTATGGTTTGACAGAAAGGTTTCTCAGGTTTCAATCAATTTACATAAAGGCTCACGAAACATGAATAAGCTCATGGTTCCACTTCTTCTGTTTAGCAATATCTGTTAATCCTTTATTCTGAGAATGAAATTTCTGAGAAGCTGGGGTAAGACTGACAATTCAAGACAAAGGTCTGGACATAGAGGAAGATCATAGTATGCAGTATTATATTGCTTTGATTAAGAAGAAGACGATTCCAGGAACATTTACAAACTCTGAGAGGTCCCCATTCTGACATGCACACATATTAAAGCATAAAGAATTATTTTGTAATAATAGGTAAAATATATAATTACACCAAAATGTTACATACAATTTGTTTTCAATTAAATTGATTCAAAATGTCTTGCAAACTCTAAAAAAAATATTGAATGAATCATTTACCTGTAAAAATACTTATTTACATGAAAATCCTGTCCCTAATAATAAATAATTGGCTTGTGTGTCATTATTTTCTTCACCCCCCATATTTATCCCAATTCTTTTCACTGGTTGCAAACATAAAATTAAAATTATCTTACTTGAACCATCTGACAATAAATAATTCAAAAAGAAAACTAGTAATGCTTTTATTGACTAATAAATAAAGCAAATTTCCATGTGTGGTCCATGAAAATCTTCTGAGCAGTAAGTTTGTCAAGCAAGTTGTGCGAATAAAAATTAAAAATCTTCAAAACTAAAAACATGAACATGTTCATTTGACAGTCTGTTATCATTGTATTGTGAAGAATACTTAATTTTTTTTAATTGCTATTTAAAAAAAAATATTAGGGCTGATGAGGTAGGTCTTAATGTTCTCCAATCAAACTGAAACTTGGAGAAACAGGAATAGGCTACTTTTTAGGGGGTTTCCATCAAAGAAATTTTGGTAATCCATTTTTTTTCAAGCTCCCTACTGCAGTTAAGATCCTATTTAAAGCCGTATATTAATTATTATAGAATTATTTAGAAAATTATCTCTTCCATTATTGAACATCAGAAAACGAATATAGGTAGAACTGAACTCATTAATTACAGTTCAATTACATTATACATTCATCCTTCATCTTCATTTCATTTCTGGAGAAATCAGTACAAATCTCTCTTAAATTGGTATTTCCTGAAAGTCCCTTTCCAAAGTTCCCTTAAACCCCCTATCCAGTTCTTTCGAACATCTTTACTCTTTTACTTGGAACTAAATTTAACATTATTTAAACAGCCTTTTATTATGATTACATTTCATGCAATATGAACACTAAAGATATTTCAATTCTGAATGAACAAAAACACTCAGTGTTCAAGGATGTTTTTATTTTACTTTTGAGCAAAACAGCTTTTTCAAATCTCTTTAATGCTCACGTATCAATGTAGGAGAGGGACAGCACTCTTCATGAATTCTGAATTCAAAAAGAGATCTGAAGATCTGAGATATTTTGTCAGAAACACCTTCTGGGGATCTCCATCGAATAAAACACCCCAGAACCCCGGAAACACACATGTTGAAGACTGTGACAGAATTTAATAATTTTAATGACAAAATCAATGTAATCCACAGACGTTTCAATGAGAAAAGGAATGGCCAGACTACCACAAAAAGAAACAAACAAAAAAACACAACAACTATTTGATTACTCATCCCACCCCTTGATACAATTAACAGGCAGGGAAGGTGGTATTATTATGCAATAATTTTTTTCAGTTTTTAGTTTTCTTTGTTCCATTTATTTTGCTTTTTATCCCTTCAACTAGGCCTCAGCAGTCAGTACCCAGGGTTCCCCGATGGTCACTCATCTATGAACCACAATCTCAAACTTGCTTAATCTCAGCGACTTAATGGAAACCTTACCTAAGGTGTTCGCAAAAAAATTAATTTTTAAATTTCACACACATTGTAATACTTTGGTTGTTATTTTCTGTAAACATATAAATTAACAGAGAAATTTCCCAAAGTCAGGCTCGACTTCTTCCTTTATTATACTTTAGGTATGAGGAAATAATGAAGCTTTTTTTTTTCCCCACTCAACTTATAGTCAAGTTTTTATGACTTGAATAAAAATGTTAGTCACTGAAAGAGGTACTAACCTGTGGGAAATGGTGATGTATCAACACGCACTGCATTGGCAAACTGTTCTTGAAATTTTATGACACACTGATAGCCACAGAAGTTCCGAACTGTATTATCTGACATGTTTAAATTGTACTGTGGTGAACACACAGTATTACAGAAATCACACGAGACTCTACAAATAAAATTCCATGTTAATACTAGATACCCATTTATCAAACCATTTCAATCCTAGGTTTTGAAGCATACCTTTTTGAAGACACAACATTTGCACCTACTTGGTACAATGAGAGACAATTTAATGAGCAGACTAGAAGAAGTTGGCCTGTGTTATAGACACGTTTAATCATATCAAAATTGTATTTTTTCACCTATAACCAAAGAAGAAAGAAAATGTTGTTTCTTAAAATACTAATAACAGATATGTAAATCATCACATTCACAAATTAACTTGATAAAAACATTCGGGTAATTCCATGTGAAATCAGCAGAAAGAATGCCCCTCTCTGATTGGTCTAAAATTGTTTGACTTGTTAAATGTGACTTAAAAAAAGCTAGAAGCATAATATTTAGTGCATATATTTGACCTTTGAACTTGTTTTTATTTATACCCAAAATTAGTAAAATTTCTGAGCGTTTTGGCCGAACTACAGGAAAAATTGAAATCTCACATGAATAACCATTCTAATAAAAAAAAAAGGTTTCCCCTAATAGTACATAGTTCAAGGATTTTTGCATAGAGCCTCGTATTCATTGCATTTTATACCAATGTTTTTACTCCCGAATTCAAAAGTGCAGTTTTTTTCCAAATCTAAATTTCCAAAATATATAATCTTTGATTTTTGAGTTTGTTGACCCAAAATATTACACAAACTCTCAATTTTCACGCAAAAAAAATACTTAATAGGTGAAACTAGAAAATTTCAAAAATTACAGGTGTTTAAAGTTGAAATTTTTTTCTTCAAATAATTAATTTTTTAAACAGTGGACATATTTTCACAAAGCATAAGAATCTACATTTCTAGATCAACATTTATTGATTATTATTAGTTGATGTAATAATATTGCTAATCATATATTCTGTAAATGCTACCTCAATCTAAATTTGTAAATGTTTGTAAATTAAAAATTAATATTAACTGTACATCTCCATCACAGCTAAAGCTCTGAAATTTCATATTGCAATCAAAGCGCATAATATTTTATACATTCTCCTTGCTCTGCATGGGGTATTCACGTAACCTCTTGAATTGCACCTAAATGGTCAATGACAACTATTTGCATTCCTTTAAAGCTACAATGCTTATTTCAATTAAATGTTTCTTATTTCTCTTTTGTTTCTTTTTCAGATTCTCATTCCAGTCTACCCATGTAATATCAAGCAATGTAAATGAATAAAATAACAGTGCATTTTACCTTACACCAATGACACGGAACAATTTTTCGATTTGCCAAAATGTAAACATTCATACACGTTTTGCTGCAAAAGCTATGAACTAAATCATCTGAATAAACAGCAAAATTATCCACTTCCTTTTTATCAAAGAATTTCTTGCACATATAACACTGATCTGAAAAACAAAAAGGCATTTTGTCAAAATCCCAAATAAATAAATAAAGCAAAGGACTTCATAAACCAAGCAAAGATAATTTTCATAACACACGACTTCATTGTAGTCAAGAAAAAAGACACAAAATAAAGTACCTGCAACCATTCCATTTACAAATCTAAATGCTGCAAAACACGGTTCACTACAAAATTTGTGCACTCTCTTCTTGTGCATAACTTCCATGGACACAACTTTTTCATTATTACAGACAGCACACTCTTGTACAATGACTGGAGGTGCATGGTTGTTACTCATTTGATCATATTTTTCCATGCACGACTGAGTGCAAAAGTCTTTAAACTGCCCTTTATCACCAACAGGAGCTAAGAATCCTTCAGACCCTCCAGAAATGTCTTTTTGGCAGTAACTACAAACTTTCAATCCCTTCTTGAATTCTTCTAAACATCCACTACAACAGAACTGTTTCACATCATATCCAAATCGAACACAATATTTGCCCAGACTAGGTGAAGCCACAGTTCCTTTGCAATTTGCACATTGTGATCCTAAAATTTTCTGGTACCGGCCTACAATAAAAATACACAACATTATCATTGACCCAAAATGTAGATACACAAAATGGTAAGCCACCAACAAACTTACCAAGGCAATCTTCATTGCAAAAATCCATTGTCTCCCAAGACAAATTCTTCTCCTCTCCATTTATCACCTTTGTGCACTGTGCACACTTTCTAGTAAATCTTCTAACTGGTTCTGCATTAGAGTTAACATCAGTATCTATGAGTTTTGTTCTCGAGCCCCTCTTAAAATTTGAAGCACAATCTTGTGAACAAAAATATTTCACTTTCTCAGTTCCATTTGTTTGCACTTTGTAGGAGGTTACCCAATTCCGAGGCTAAACACAAAACCACAAAGCATATAATAGAAACATTTTTAGGTAGATGCACACTTTTTACACGCAATATTTTTACCTTGAAACAGCTGTCACATATGCGTATACCACCAACACGTTCTTCTGGTTCCTGTGGTTCTTCATCGTTTGCAACTATTTCCTAAATAGAAAGGAAAATAATTATGAATTCAAACTTGCAACAAACACTAAATGCAGATTAATACACTTCTCTTAATTTATCCACAAAATTTTAGTTAGAAGTGATATTCAAAAATCAAATTTAATCAAAAGTAGAAATAAAAAGATCACAGAACACCTAATACAACAAATAAAATGTATCTACCAATTTATTTATGCAGTTGACACTATAAGTAATGAACTCAGATGCAGTGAAATATCAGTTTTAGTGAGCAAAAGTTACTGATTGCAACTCACATTCATTATAAATAAACACTAGATGATACAGTTATAGTGAACTCTCCACATCAGATATAGTGAACAGAGGAAATACAATTTCCAGGGAAACATTCTTTGCTTCAGGACCTAAAATTTGAATAGCATTAAAGAGATTGCAGATCTTGTGGGTTATTTTTGTTGCATTCATAGCAAATGAAAGGGAACAACGAAACATACCACTAGGAAATACAGTGAAATCTAAGCCAGAATCAATCGGGGCACAACAAAATTCCGGTTTAGGAAGTTTTTTACGCAAGATTGCCCATTTTGTGACACTTGTGATATTGATGTTTCTGTCCTGAGAGTAGTAAATTACATGACTTTATTATAATTATCAAAATGCATTAATATATTATGTATTAATGGAAGAAATCATCAATAAACGAATATTAAACACTCTTCATTAACAGATTTTAAGTTATAAAAATCACCTTACTGCCTAGTTCCTGTATTTGGACAGCTTGTCGACTCTTAAATACAACACGTCACAACCCAGTACTATAACTTTCTGATACCCTCACATGGCCTTGAGCAATGCGTATTTGGTCGAGGGGTTATGATTTTCAACTTTGGGCAGGGAGGTGCGTGAATAGAAGTCATGCCTTTACACTTTTCCATGCTCAGAGGGTCAGGAGAGAGGGAATGCCCCTACAGCCTATACCTTCAGAGGCAAGTGCTCCCAAGGTCGTACTCTATGCCAACAGCTGAAGCCCTTCTCCATCAATGTCTAGCTGCCATGACTAAATTACTTGTCACAGTGATAGGGATTTTAAAACAGGCTTGCAGATGCACTCATTTCATTAAGAACATCTCTCATCTCTCTGCCAACTGAATTAAATTCACAGGAATTCCTTTTTATAAAGATTTTCCCCTGCATGACATGAAAAACTGTTCCGTTTCAGCATTGGAGAGGTTCCATTTTATGCTGTGTAAAAAGCCATTTAACTTCACGGGCCGAACAAATTTTTCGGTTTAGGCAGATTTACTGCAGTTTCATTTCATCTATGGCAATTCTGTCAAGCCCCAAGACTTAATCAGCAAGGCCTGCAATTTAAAATTCATTCTCACTAGGAACATAAATGCCATGAAAAGTTCTTTCAAAACCAAATACAAATTTGATAACAAAGAGGATGCAAATGAAGAATTCAACCTTGACTATATACAAGGTAACTTATTTATTACAATAAATGGGATGACCCCTTTAATGAGTATTGGGTTTATAAACTTTAGTGTTTATTTCTATATGTCCCATGCCAATATATGTTATGTCCTAGTAACCTGCTTCCTACCTGCCTCCATTTGTTTTGTTTAGGGTATCTAGGCTGTCATATCCATCTTTTGTTACAATTATCCCAGATAACTGAGTTCTTTTACATGTTTAATTCTACCTCTTTATGTTATCAAGTCCTGACCCTTTCTTTTGGTTAGGCTATATTTATCTCCAGTCCCACTTTTAGAATTCTTCTATTAATTTTCTAGTTACGTAAATGACCCTCCTCATCATTGGCTATGATCACTTGATCAACTGTATACATGAACGTATACAAGAAATCCCTTCCAATAGGAATTCCCATACCCTTGCACTTTCTTTTCCAGACGTAAAGAACTTGTTTTATAAATATTTTGAATAAGCAGGGGATGTTTAAGACCTTTATTTATTCTAATTGCTGAAGACCTACTTTAATGCAACTCTGGCAATCTGCATATAGAGAGAGACTTTTTATAGCATTTATGTATTCTGCATTTATATTTTTATCTTTCATTGAATCTCACAGTTTAAGAAGGGCTACTAAAGTTAAATGACTTTTTCAGTTCTACAAATACCATCAAATCTCCCTGACTACGCTCATTATTTTTACTTTCTTGTATACATACATATATACAAAGTAATACACGTAGTATAGAGAAAGTTATGTAATACCGTGAAAAATCAATTTCGAGATTTCAATGGATATACATGTTTTTGGGTCCCCTGATACCGAAAAAGTGTTGTTGTTGTTTTTTATTTATTTTTTTTAAATATATTTTTCCCTTCCTTCCAAAAAGTCCGTCTGTCAAAATTTTCTCAAAAATGGCATCAAATTATTTCTTTAAATTTCTTGCAAGAATAGAGTAATATACACTTATAAAGGTGGCATAGGTCTGATTTTCATAGTTAACCCTGAATTTTCAAAAATTGCAATAGTTTAAAATTTTTTCAGCGTCTTACATAACTACAAAATTGAAGACGAGATTTTCCCTTCAAATGAAATTTCTTCTCCATTATTAGTTCTTTCATAGAGGTCTTGTAGATTTTTTGAAAATTTTAGTAATTTTTGTGCAATATTTGCAATTTTAAAAAATTATAAAAACAAGATTTCCTCAAAAATAGTTCCAAATTTTTTCTTTAAATTTTTGGGAGGGTTAGTGCCAAACGAACCCTCTAAGATGACATAAACGCCACATTGCTCTAATTCTTCGTTTTTTTTCAAAAATTACAAAAATTAATTTTTTTTACTTGTCTCTCACGTCGGTAATATTTGCATTACAGGTGATTTCTTCAAGTTATTGTATTTATGAGTACATATGCTTCAAATAATGTCATGTTTCTCGAATAATCAACAGTTTTCTGTTAAAGTGAACTCAAAATTCCTCATTTTCAGAAATGCTTAAACACCATTTTCTCAAAAATGTCTCCAATTTTTTTTTCAAACTTTTCCACCGGATAGTGGTAATGGTACTGTTTAATATGACATAAAGTTTGTTTTGGTGTATTATTTTATATTTAAAAAATTACACAAATGTCATTTTTTAAAATATGTTTCACGCTGTTTGTATGCACATTTACATCGATTTGTATATGTTATTCGATTTGTGAGTGGGAGTGCTACAAATGACTTCAAATGAAGGTTCTTCAAAATCTCCATAATTCCTATGAAAAAGAGCTTCAAATTTAGCATTTACAGTCATGCTTAATTGCCATTTTATTAAAAACGGCTTCGAATTTTTTAATGAAAATTTCTATTTAGGATGAGGTTACTCTTCTTTAGTATTCTTGAAGTAAAATTTTGGTTCTACTATTACAAAACTGAAAAGTTGGGCAAATGTCAAAAAAGCGTACTTTGAGTGATAGATTCTGGCAAGAGGATGGGGGCACGACCTTAAAGCCAGTCCACACTACGGAAATTAGAAAACTTTACTACAAGAAAGTCTGTGCCATTCTGTACCACCACTAGTTTCATTAGTTGTTTTTTTTTTAAATAAAATATGTTGTCAACATATGATCTCCCTGTGTAAAAGCCATTCTATTCTATTTCTCCTTAACCTCTGTCTCTTGATTTCAGTCTTCCCCTATGTATCCGGCCATACAGTCTTCCAATTGAACTGGTAATACTAATGCCCCTATTATTTTCACATTCATTCTTAATACCTTTCTTACACATGAAATATATGCCATTTTCCATTTTTCAGGAGTTAAATCTCCTTTAAAACATTTAATAAATGAGTCATGACACGTATTGCATTTTGGGATACCTTCAGGTTCCAGAGCTTGTCATTTTTCACTTCCACAAGGGCGTTGTTGTCTTCTTCTGTTGTATTTTATGGAACATTTTCTAGTGTATTGAGATTTACATGAAATTCCTATATATTCTGGTCTACTGTTAGTAGTTCTTCAGTGGCTTTTCCATTTTTCCAAGTCCATCGGGTCCACCTCTAAATGTTCTTTTTCATTCATACTGACAGAGTTGACAAATGTCCATACTTTCCTTGATCTTGTATCCCTATCAATTTATACCTTTACACCTTTCCCTACAGTGTTCATTTATTATTCTCATTACGTTTCTTTTGACATTCTCTCTTTATCTCGTATAAGCTGCCTATCGTTAAATAACCTGTGGACAACCGCTTTTCATAGGCTTTTTTTCTTTTCCTGCACCATTTTCTTGAGTTCTTCATTCCACCATTCACAACTTTTCTGATCCTTTCCTTTCATGCCAATAGTTAATTCTGCAGCACTTTTGATAATGACATTGCAGGTTTCATACATTAGAGTAGTGTTTTCCATTTTCATGTTACTATTACCTTGTGCTACATATAATTGGCATTTAAACTTTATAGAAGTATTCTGAAGTGTGTTTATCTAAAATACATTTTGAGTACAGAAACTATTTTCTTGTCTAGATTCTCCATTTACAAATTTAAAAAGAACTGACAATTGTAATAAAAGTGATCTGAACCAGAATCAACACTCATTTATACCTTTGTATAAAAGACTTTGGTTCATGTTTGCTGTTTCACAACCAATAATCATTTATCAACAATACATTTGTTTTTGATTGGGCCATGGTTTTTGTGTCTGGATGTTGATAAAAACCCTTTGTTACTTGGAGAGAGAACTAATTAGATTTCAATAAGATGTCCCCCATTGTCATTGAGTGTCTCCTCTCAATGAGACCCCGTTATTGAATCATCTCTCCCTCCCCATTTTTTCTTTACCAACTCGTCTATTAAAGTCACTTATCATAAAAATGTATTTCCAATCACCAATTCTATTAAATATCATTGTCAATTCTGCCACAAATCATCTTTTATAAATCAGCCATAAATACTCATGAAGATACTCGTACTTGCAGAGTCGGAAAAAAGTTCTGAATATTATAATGGAATTTCAAATAATGCACTAAATAAAACAGACCTGTTTTTAAAATTTAAATGAGAACAAATTGGTAGCCTTTAACTCAGCCGTTACTCAGAATATTTTTTTGGAAATTAAAAACTGTAAATATTTTTTGTAAAACTGTACCAAAAATACTGAAAAATGAATAACACAAATTATTTGGAGTAATGTCTGACAACAATCAAACTTAAGTTGAATTAAATAAAATCATCACAAATGACCCCAAATAAAATGTAGAGTTAAACGTTCCAGGAAATAAAACACAAATTGCTTGCTCCGAATCCCCTCCCCTTTGAGAGGTACAATTTTCTAATTTCTGAGGGCCTTTCAAGATCACATGAAAGAAGCCCGTTGAAATCATATTCGCAGAGCTGGATAAACCATTGGTTTATTGACTTTCTATTCTTTAAAACTCAAATTTTATTAAAAAAATTAGTTGAATTATGTTGAAAAGCAGTTGAATTGTTAGGGTCATGAAATACGGCGCAGCGCAGAGTAAACTTCCGTAAGTCATTATCCGTGCCTCGAGCCCTCATTTCACTAGATGCGAGGTGTGTGTGTGTGTATGGGGGGGGGGGTATTCTCAAATCTGAAGCTCGCTTTTTGATGCAAAATTGCACGGAAGCAAACATTTATGTTAATCAGATTTTGTTAACAATGCTCGTAGCCATACTTTATTTTCGATTTAACTAATGTTAGGAAAGCACGGTTGGTATTCCAGGGCTAAAGAAAACTTGTGCGTATAATACTACGCTCGCAAGCGTGATAACTGCCCGCAAAAGCTGAAGATGAGGCAGATAATTTAATATAAAATATAACAAAAAGCGCTATGTTAAACCCCTCAATTACGGAGTTATTCTCGCGGATGGGTAGGAACAATATTGCCGGGTCTCTCCCCTTGGTTGCCCTTCAGAGATAGTATGAAAACAGCATTTACGTCGTAAAAATCCTGTTATAAAAAAATTCAAATTCAAGTCAAAAGTAAAATAACCATACCATGTAAATCTTGGGGGTATTATCCTCTAGAAATTTGGAATGAATCGCCAAGGGGAGACAGTTGCGCACTGATCACCTGCGCCCACAGTTGAATGATGCATCTATGATGCGATCGAATTTGATGTGTGTAGTGTGATGTGTGTTGTTTCTTATAAAGAGATGCCAAATGTGAATCTCTTCTCCTCAACGGTTAGTTAGCAGATGTCGAACATAATGACAATAGAAACGTGTACTTTCCAAGCACAGAAGCCGAAGGGAACATGTGGCAACAAGGTTGTGGCTGTTCCTATCACCATTCCTGCGCCTACCTAGAAAGATAAATTAATATTTGAACTATTCAATGTTTCGTTATAAATACATAATGTGTGTTGCGTAGTTGCACAAAACAATTCTTCAGGGCAGAATCCATTGGTTACTATCTTCTTGTTAGGTTACTTACTATGTTCTTGTTAGGATACTTACAACATTAAGTTTGAAATACAAAAATGGAGGTTATGTTCCTTTACTGGAAAACGACCATAAAATCATGTACGTCACCCTTAATGTTTAGGTTTTGCCATTAACTGCTGGAAATAATCTGTACTAATATTACCGCATAATTCATGGCTAAAATATTGTAATGTGTAAATGTGTGTGGATGACTGTTGGGTGCAGAGGGCGGTGTTGCCACATACAACGCGCTCTCTATTACATTGATACAGAGACCACGTCACGATACGAGTTTAATAACAGTACACGCTACTCATAATTCGCGCTCTCGCAGCACATATTATCTCAATTAACTCCATTCTCGCCACTTGTAGTGTCGTTCAGCTTATTATCAGCGACATTCGATCATTCGACATACGTTTCATTTATTCTGCGCTTCAATGTGACAACACTGTGCAAATGCCGGTGTTTTTTATGCTTCGATTAAAACATTAAGTCCGTTGACACTTAATGATTCGTCAGCCATGATGCTGTCATCCAATCAGGAGCTTCAACGTCACTATAGTGACATTCAAGCTCCCGATTGGATGACTGTCACAGCTGACCAAGTGTCAACGGGTTTAATGTATACTCGCTGTTCAAAGTATACTCGCTGATCCTTAGGTTAATGATGAATAGTCATGCTTGGCCTACAGGAGTTGCCACGTGACAAACCACAGTAAATTTTATATGTAGTGTAATAATTGAGTAATTTAAACGGAACACGAACAAATATTAAATAATTAATGTTTACAAGTTTTATCCTTGCAAACCTGACACTTTTATAAAATGGATAGATTCTTCCAGACTATAACTGAAAGAAAGAAAGAAAGAAAAGAAAAAACAGAAAAACAACAACAACAACTGAACGTCATAACTTAACCATAACAAAATCAAGGTCCCTTGCATTACCAAGTGTGTTTGTATGGCGGGGGGGGGGGTGTCCTTGGTTGGTGGTGTGGTTGGCTCTGGAGCTCACCGCTTAAATTTTGATTTTATTAATTTTTTTTGATGACAAATTATACCAATATGTTCATTTATTTAAACAGAAAACATTGTTCAAGTTCTGGCTCTACAAATTAAAATATAATGCACTTTCTCGCAGCAATAAGAGTATTTAATGTCCAAACTTAATACATTTTGGGGTAAAAAGCCTATTTATCTTCATAATATGGCACCGAATTATACTACATTATATTACCACAAATTATACTACAAATGTTTTCAAAATGTTGTCTTGAAAGTTCAGCCTTCAAGTGAACAGTTCTGATTCTTTTGACCCAACGCTGTAATAAACACTTGTGATAAATTCCATCACATCTTGGGCAAAAAACCATAACAAATATTTCCTAAAAACATTGAAGCCTACAAAAACAATCACTGGTGGACGTTTCTGCCCCCTCCCCCAGCAACGCTATGGTAAACAGCAAACTTCGACATTTATAATAGTTTGTAATCTCAAGTTATATAATAAATGAATAACATGCCCTTGTACATGTATGCCAATAACATGCCAAAGTACATGTATTGTACTTTATCAGCTAGACGCCATTACAAGGGTCGACGGTAAGGTTTTAACGTACGGTTGTAAAAGTGGATGGCGTGACAGAATTGCCAATAGCATGCGCTATTAATTTTGTTTTTGTTGTTAACGAGTAGTGTAACTCACGGTAGGTGTATCGTAAGGGGGAACGCGTATACATAGATTTTTTTATTGTGGCCGATGACAGTAGGTCATTGTTACACTTCCGGCCTTATAAAATGAATCTTTTTTCAGTGGTAAGCATATTTCTGAGGGCACGAGTCCCGTTGAGAAGGACATTCGCGAATTAATTAAAAATATTCACTTTGTAAGGCAGGAGGTTTAACAATGATCTAATGTAATCGGCCATTATAGAACACCAGTTTTCACCGATGTATTCCCAAAATAAAAAAAAAAAAATGTTACTACAAAAATATATCAACATGTTCAGAAAATCCTAGAGATTATTTTAAGATTAAAAAACAAACTTCTACATTTTTCGGGTGGAACCTTAAGTTATTGAATAAGTTATACGGTGAAGATACTTTTTCTTTCATTCAAAACGTGAATTTTTTGAAGAATTAGTTGATATTAAATGTTACGTATCGTATCTCACCGGACATTCAGAGAAGTGAGTGCTGCAAAATTTATCGCAACCGGAAGTACCGGCTCTCGGCCTATATTACGAATAAAATTAGAATGTCACTGGCATTTGGGTGTGGAGGGGGGGGGCGGCCGTTGAAAATTGTCATTTTGTGCCACTTTCAAAACGTTTCTCAACACTACTCGCTCTCCACGCAACATGGCGGTCAGCGTCTGGATTGGCTTTTCAAACGAAGTGCCCCTGCTATGGTCACGTGGTTCGTGACGCAAACTGGTGCTGCGCAGAACGAGCAAAAATCGGTGCGCCGGAGGAACTCACCCATGCGTTTCCAGCAACAGCGCCGTAACCCACAGATCAGCGAATCAGAAGCTGCGGCATTTGCACATTGTTGTCACCTAAAATAAGGGAACTTTCTTCTACCATGCGAAAGAGCCCCCACCCCTGGTTAGGCGTTTGTCAAGCGAGTTTTGTGCGGACATTTTTTTCTAGGGTTGTGTCGATCGCGAAAGAAATAGTTCATGTGAACAATTCACGAAAAGGAATGGAATGAGCACTTACTGAACTATGGTTCATCTGTCGCCGGTCGTCGTTCATCTAGTTCAGAGATCTCTGGTCGTTCTCTGAATTCGCCGGCCATTGTTCGTCGTTCTTCTTAGTTCGAGATCCCTGAACGCTCCTGTAGGTTTTTTTTTAATTGTTACCTCTTTATTGACGCAACGCGTCTCCTAGCCCCTTCAGGACGTTGAGCGCTTGTACATTGGAGTAAGTTAACTCCGTTAACATTGTATTCTACGTCTGTGGAACCGCCAGGTAGCATCTCCGCATACGCGGCTCCCACCGTGCGCTCCTGCGTACCAGAATCCCTTGCCTCCTGCGTACTTAGTACCGTACCCAGCGGCCAGAATTGGGAAGGAATAAGGATATGGGTAGGGTTTAGGACACTTCACAGGGGTTGGACTATCTCTTGCAGACGAGTTTGGCAGCCAAACTCGCTTTGTTGGAACAAATTTCACATGAAATCGACGCGAATCGAACCCGGACCTTAGCGGTGAAGGGCGACTTCGTTATGAGCCACGAGCGAGGCTAGTTCGCCGGTCACCGCTCCTCGTTCACTTTAGTTCAACTTAAGTAGATGGCCATGTTTCTCAATATATTTTATTTTTATTAACTATGACAACAATTCAGCGGATAATTCAAAGTATTTAAATAAAAAATAAAAATGAAGATAAACGTTCTTTATTATTTTGCGGAACTGTCCTTCAGGGGTGTTGCACCACATGAAAATGAAATGCGTGTTTATTATACATGTAATGTTTTTTATATTAACGCTTTTTTGTATTAACCATCTACAAAAAAAGTTACTTTTAGGGTAAGAAAAGCGTGCTAAAAGTTCCATTTTTAGCACAAGCGCTCGAGTGAAACAATATTCATTATATTCAGATAAAACTGGGAATGTAACAATGAAAACAAAATACATTCTTCTGATCGCATGAACTACTATTGACTTATATACAGGGATTTGATTTGTATGTTTGAATTAAAATATAATGAAAGTCAAAAAGGCAGAGTAAAAAATCGTGTATGACAAACATGGTAAAAGTGATTTTATTCTGTTCGTAGAATTCCCCCATTCGGCTTATCGGCATCGTGTTGCAACATTTTCTACACGCAAAATAAAATGCAGCATTTACCACTCGTATCTTAACTAATTCTACAACTCTATAATAAAGGAAGATTCTGCGCATTATTAACAGCACGTCCAGAAAAAAACACGGCTGCCAAGGCAGCTGTCTTGTTACCATAAAAAAGTACTTCATTATGGAAACTGAATGAAGTTTCCCTCAGTAAGCCTCTATAACCTACTGCTATTCCCCGAGATATCAAACACCTTATTGTAATATAAAATTGCGAACTTTTCCATATATTTATATAATATAATTTTTATACAATCGTAGAAAAAATGTTCATATTTCGTAAGCGAAGTTTCTTTCACGGTCTCGGTTGATTTTTTGGCCTCAACCTAGTTTCGACAAATATTTCAATTTCAACGCTGAAACAACGCCTATGTCCAAGGTTGCCAGATCCCTTCTGGGAAAATTCACCGTCGGAGGAATAAAAATCCGCCCAATAACATAGTGGGGAAAAAAGACGAACGGTAAATACAGCTGACTGACACTGGGGCAGATAATTTCAAACTAACTGAACGTTTACAAGAAGTTTAAAGTTAAATACTCTTGAGCATTAAGTCTACCTACCTAGTCTTCTGGTTAAATACTTCTACCATTTCTAGAAAAAGGAACAAAATGCATGTCTAAAAACAAAAAAGGTCTCTGACATATTTTCATAATCGCTGCATATTTACAAGGTGTTCAAAACTAAAACATTTGTGCATACGCAATTTCCTTCAGAAACCATCACTTCAACAATGCTGGAAAATGTGAGCATTATTGACGATTTAAGCAAAGAAAGCATACCGCCCAAAATTCTCCCATGAAACAACTGATTCGGGCGGAATCCCACGAAATCCACTTTCTTCCCGCAAGTCCATGCTTGCAGCACAGGTTTTTCGCCCAATTGGCGTTATTCCGCCTAATATGGCATGCCTGTCTACGTCACCACAAGAAATGAACTATCTCGTTCTTTTGCACTAGTTCACTAAAAAGAACGACCGTATAAAGAACCGTTCACATAAAAGAACGACTTTGCCCATCCCCAATTTTGTCGTAGAGCATTTTTGTGGACGTCAATTTTTACTTAATTTTCTGCTAGTTTATTCAGGGCTTACTTCATTTCATTTACAGTAGAACCCCGGTATTCCAAAATAACTGGAGTGTGGTTTGTTCGGATTATCCGAAAAAGTGCACCGTATATATACAAACACATCAATTGGATAATCAGACACGATGCAACGTAGCGTGCAATGTGAGAAAATGGTAATGTAGCGTAGCGGCATAAACTGGCAATGCTACGAACAACGGAGTACAGTACGTTCTACGAATACTATGGATACCGTACGTATTCATACGTACCTAACCGATCGCAAGCGGTAGTTTTTACTTCATTGTTTAGAAGAGTTGAAGAACAGTTTGTATCGCTACTGTTAACGGATATTCTACGTAAGTTTTCAGAATTGGGTTGATTTGCACTGTATTCATGTTTGTCCGTTCATAAATAAAGTTAATACAAATCAGGTTTTTATTTTTTCGAGTTTGCGGTATTCGGACAATCGGGGTTCTACTGTATTTGTATGTATTCGTCTTCATTCATTTAATTTTAATTTACATTAAGCGGTGTATTTTCATAAAGATCCATCCATCGCCGTATGTTGTGCAATTAAGTAATAATCAGTGGCGTAAATGTTCTGGCCCAGGTAAAAAAAGGGCATATTTTTATTAAGGTCCCAATACTACTTCTGTATGCTATACACTTTTATAAAGAGGGTCTCTAAACTTATCGCGCACTTTTTCTTGACACACCACAGCGAGGAGGAGGGGGAGGTAGGTTCTGTCTACGTCACGGCAGTGCAGTGCTGTCAACTTCAACAGAAAACCCAGCGTAATAACGTATCTTGGACTACGTAGCAATGAGAAACGCAAGATTTTTTTTAATTGTGAAGAAATTATTTATAGTTATAGAAATAACTGAGTAACAAAACGGAACATGGTACGCACAGATCGATAGAAAGAGAGACCGAAAACTAGGAAGTCCGTATTGGAATGGAGGAAGGCGTATTTCCACCATGGGTTGCACAAGGTGGCCTAGGTGGGCAGCACTGCAAACTGAGCCGTGACGTTTCGAGTGGAGCTCATATTTTGTATCGGGACATGCTATGCCGGGCTGAGCGAGAACTAGGAAGCTGGAGGATCAAGAAAACGTGCGCTCATAGAACAAGTTTTGCGGGCGGGCCCGCACTCATTTTCGTTACTCCACTGGTTATAATATAGCGTGGGCCGTAATATTCAGAGGGGGCTCGTGTGGGATTCTTAGGAGAAGGAAATAAGTCAATAGTTATACTTAAATGAAACACAATAAATTAGATTACGTGCAGATGTAAACGAAATTCGTTACCTATGGGTCTATATTAATGCTATATTCGTTTTGTGCCCACTTTAGCGAACGATGAAGATGTCCCCGCAATTTTTCGTGCCTCTGAATTCCACGACCTATTGTTTTAATATACACTTTCATACACAATATACATTTTCCTTCTTACATTAAAGAAAATATTGTATTTGGAAATTGCATTCAAAAGAAGCTGCTGCTTCATACAATGTGAGTATGGTTACTTTTATAAGTATAAACTCCGTGGTGGCTGCAGTGATATTGGGGTAATCCATAATGAGTAGAATCGAGGAGGTATTGACCACAAAGTACATTTAAAAATATAATTTAATATTAAAAATTATTAGCCGTACACGCGTTTTGGGTAATTAATCCCTTCTTCACTGGCTCTACAAAGAGCAAAATAGGTAAACAATTATAACTGACTTATGAAATATCAAATAAACTGGTATAGATGAGATACGAATGAACAATGTAAAATCTATAGAAATAGGATACATACCCAGTATCTTGGATTAATCACCAGGGAATTAACTAGGCGCCATATTGTCATTTTCTTGAATTAAGTGGTAAGCAAATGAGAAATTCTCTAATTTCGGCCTTCATTTCTGAGTATCTTACATCTTGGAGGCAGAAATTTGAGAATTCTACACTTCAACTCCAAAATATAAGAATAAAAAAAAGAGAAATTTTAGAGAAAATTTTGAAAATGTGGACGTTTCAAGTACCGCCAAAAAATCAAACTATCGTATATTTCAAACATGATGGGTCTCGAGTTCGTTTAGATCGATCAGGATATCAATTTTGGCGAAAATCGTCAAAGATGTTTACGGGCTAACACAGGCGGACGGAAGTCGTTATGCCGTTCAATCGATGTTGCAGTTTTAAGGGCCCACAAAACGGATTCTGAACACAACGTATTAAGAGTAATTTACTACATAAAGGAACAGGATTTATCCACTAATTCTTTACCAGGTCCCGGCAATAAGAGTTTTGGGGACGAAAAATTGCTGATTTCAGGCGCAGGATTACAATACTTTCTCTTCTTATGAAGTAAAGCGAGAAAGTACAAACAAAACTGAACTAGGGGAGCTGCAGAACGGGCACATACTTTCTGGTACTACTTAGTTTCCCAATCTCTTCAGTCTGGGTTAGCTTTTCGGTTTGCCCCATCCTCTTCCCAGTTGATACATCGGCGCCTAATATACATTTTCTCAATTTTTCGGTCCCCTAATAGCAGAATTGAAATATGACTTACAATATTATAGAGGGTGAAGCCTGGTCCTTTTTGAATGTGAATGTGAAATTTTTAATCGAAAAAATTGGAACCAATTTTGAAAATGTTTGTATGTTTTCACCTTTCACAGAATGTCAGAAATTGTTGAAAGGTCCACCTCGAAGGCAAAAAAAGAGATATGTGACATTGGCCGATACGAAGATGCGTCAACATACCTTCCTCACGCCTACGACAAGGTAAGGAAGACCAGGGTTTAACAGGGTCCTTAATCGCACTACTGGTCTTAATAGTGATAATGTGCCACTGTCCGTAGTTTTACGAAGCTTTTCAAGAACACCATAACATTTATAAGGAAGATGGCAGTTTCAATTTCAAGCTTCCCTAATATCGCCTGATCAGCCAACTCATTACTCATGATTCCCACGTGGTCTGGGACCTAGCCAAGTACAGCTCATAATGGCCAAAACACAGACGATGAAATACTCATACATGATGCATTGTTGACAAAAGATAGAAGCGATACGAGAGACGCAAACGCACGTCGTAAATCACCCCATATCGTGGCGAAAAATTCGACGTACTTCAGGGCATGAATTACAGAAATGTATGGGTAAAGAAAACACTACAGAATGGGTGAATCCGAAGAGTGATTGAGTCAGTCAGTCGTAATGCCTTTTCTGAGAAACAATATTTGGGGCTCTTCATTCAGATGTGTTGATGGAGTAGATTCTCTTTAGGCCCGTCCCTCATACGTAGGCTGGAATTGGGTTGCGGTGGGTGAAGAAAAGAGCTTTTTACTTGGGGATAACATGTTATTTTGTACCGGGTATGGAGTGGAGCGAGCAGCCGTTCTACAATGGAAAGCAATATGGAATTATGAAAGAGTTGTCCGGATCGGCTGCTCTCTAACTCTTGGAAATGTTTCATGGTCAAAAAGGGGGAAGAAGTGAGTTTGTAGATTTGACTTACCGAAGGGTAAATTGGTTTCCTGGGATGAATAGGGTTGCGCATGTTTCATATGAGAATAGAGGTGAAAAAATAGGTTCTCCAACAAATATAAATCTAGAGATTGAAGAAATTTTGACCTTAGAGCATGAGGATCGATACTTGAGATGGAAGGTAACCTGACGCGTTGAGTAGTGGGATAGGTTCCAAATTTTCGCCCTGCATTCTCCAAGCAAAATAACACGTTCTTTAAAATATGATTCCGCCAGAGTCTAGAGTCCCTAGATACAGAGAGTAGCGCAACCCGAACGGCCGTCGCCATTTAATATCCTTTCACTCAATAGTCCCAACAGGCAGCATTCAGGAGTGAAGGAGAAATGATAACAATGGAAGGCATTATGAGGAATTTCGAGTAAATTATTATTGGTTTTTGGTAGTTTGGTGGTTTCTAACTCACCCCCAATACCACATAATTCAACTGGATATAAAATGGCGGCACCCGTCGCACAAAGGAATGCGTTTCTCTCTGTATTCAGGGACTCTACCAGCGTCCCCCAAGAGGCACTCGAGGCGACTGGTGCGAAGGGCGCCAGAGGCTGTGAGGATGCCGGATGGTGTATACTTTCTAGTGGACGACCGGAAAGGTGATCCATTACACTTCATTCAATTTGTCTGAAATTTTCAAACTGTGGAGGCTAAAATGTAGTCATAAACTGATTGAACAATGTTTGATATGCCATTAATATCCAATTAATTATTTTGTTGGAGCCTTGCATTAAAAACCAAAGAAAAAATTCAAAAAAGTAATTGCATTTTTTATAAACGAACCAATACGAGTTTCTAAAATATCCTCCATACGTTTGTTTATTGTGGCCTTACGGAATAAAAACACAATTTTGAAAGGATGTGGCTTAAAAATTCTTCTTTGCACGGAGTTCTTTGATCAAATGATTAAAAATTCAATTTCAGTAAAACCTGTGAAATTGGACAATGTACATCTTGGACACCTTACGCTTAACATTTTTAATGGAACCAGTTATATCCCAATATATTAACATGTCCAAATTACTCTATCTGGGATGTTGGACATCTCTTGCAGCCCTAAATTGGACACGTACGATCCTTTTTCTTTTGACCGCCTGCTAGCGGGTTGTATTCCTAGTGCTGGGGAGCGCTGGGAAAGGGATTTTCACACGGCTGACCTCAGGGACCACACGAATTTAAGGTTAGTTCTGGAACGAAAAGAGGATGCCGCCAACGTCCGTCCAACGCGCACTTGCCTCCAACTTCTCTCATCCTTACAGGCAAAGGATTCTACTGTCCTGTTTTCGAATCATTAATTACCAGAACATGTACGCGGGGTGATAACACTTCTAAACGAATGTAATAGAACGAAACAAAGGTAACAGAAACATTTGGACTGCGACACAAAGCTGAAAATGAATAGGCTTGTTCCGCGGTCAAGAAAAGAAAAAGTGTCTCCAGACCGATTCTTTTCCAAAAGCAGAGATTCAAAAATATTTATTGTAGTGTTTAATAATACAGTGTAATTAATGTTGTTTGTAATGATATTAAGAATATAATATATAAAAATAAATAATTCATTGATATTGCATTTACGTCACTTTATTCCTACTCTCTATGTTGGACAAATTTAAGGGTCACCAGAGGTGTCCAACTTAGGTAGGTTTTACGGTGTAAATCCTTAATATCGACTGAATAGTTAAAAACAGAAAATTCAAATTTTGTATGTAATATCACTAACTGGGCCATTAAAATTTGTGCAAACTTTCAAATTAATAAGTTCAGAAATGCCAATTGTAGCATTTTCAGCGATGTCATAAAGAGATTGGGTGGTAATGTGATGAAAGCGATGGATGCTTCCTTCCTTCATGAGGCAATGGTTACTCCCATCAAATTTTCGGAATACTATGCTCGTTACAGATCCGTTGAAAGGCTAAGTTCGAATTGTCTTCCTTTTTCTGGCAGATGTTTCAACTTCAGACTATGTATGAACTATGGATTTTTCCGTTACAACTATGCCAAAAGAAAGCTCGCCCATACAGAGGGGCAATGTAACTTTCTTCTAGGCAACCCGAAAATCAAGGACAGGGTTTTCCATTCTTCTTGCAACAGTAAGGAACTATGGGGAATGGACAGCGAGAAGAGCTTACAGCTTCGGAGTGGGGGGCAAGCTCCTCAGTTTCAGTGAAATTTGCATTTGCTCATTACCAAAAGATAGAATACTGCAGATGAAGTTAGGAACCATTTGATTTTTATAGTTTCATCCAGCCATGAAGTAGAACGTAAAAAAATACGAAAGTTCTCAGGGACGCAGATGCGCTTTCGTACATAATTATTGTTCGAGCTCATTCCATTTATATTCCACGATTCCAATTCACAGATAGACGTGCTATCGCCATTTCAGAATCTTAGATCGCACTAGTACAGCCGGGCAGGGGTCAGGAGTAGTTCATAGTGGGACTTTTACTCGCATTTGGTGCGCACATGGGGTGCAGGGACATTCGGCGCTCGACAGTACGACAGCACTGGACTTTGGCAATTATAATACCCCAAAGGATTAGGCACGTACTGGCGAACATGAAGGTTACAAAATCCGCACAAATTACAATATGTTTCCAATTGGAGGGGCCACGTCATCAGAAAGATCTATTGGGGAATATCAATTTTTGTGAATATCCAATCAACGGTTTAGGCGTTTCATCCAAAGTCAGACGGGCAGACGAATTCCCAACCTTTTTCGATATCAAGGACCTACAAAAAGGTTTTGTCAAAAAATCGCAGTTTCCGCTGCAGCATGTCAATAATTTCTCTATATTACGTAAGTATTGTACGAGAAAAAATTGTGTACGAGGCAAAGTACAGGTGTTACAAGAACACATACTTTCTCGCATTATTTCTTTATTTGCAATTTTCGAAAATTCAAAGTTCAACGAAAACGAGATCCGCGCCATTCTTTTAAGCGTCTTTTTCTAATCGTAGAAAAAAAAATTGAAAAAGATTGGAGCAGTTTTAGGGAACATGTACTTTTTTTATAACTTGCATCATTTCAAGCTCGAAATACGCAAAAAATGAACGTTATAAAACAGCTATAAATGACCTTTTTTTAAAAGCTAGTTTTTTGGCATAGACTTTATCTACGACAAAAAATATCTATCTTAAATACTGCAGTTTCGAAATGTTTAAATTTTGCAATTTACGAAAATACAGAGTCCGCCGAAAATGAGAGTAGCACAATATTTCTTTTTTCGATTCTTAATACATACGAGAAGAATATTTTTTTAAAAAGTTAAAAAAAATAAAAACTGTCTATATTTGCGCAAAATTTTGCGAAAACTACTCATATTTTCGAAAAATTGTAGACAGCCTTATTTGACGATGTCTTTGAAAACAGACTTTATTTAGGAAAAGTTTTTAAAAGCATTATAGTTGTAGGAAGACGCCCAAACAATTCTACTTTTGCAATTTTCGAAAAGTCAGGGATTATAATGAACATGAGACTTGCATAATTCTTATAAGCATCCTTCACGCTATTCGAGAACCAAGTTTAATTTAAAAAAAGGTGCATATTGAAAATGTTATTGACGCTGATGTAAAGTACCCTCAAAAATTTAAATATCTCGTTGAAACTCCCAAAACCCTGAGTTCGTTCAGATCGATCGGGCAACATCAATTTTGGAGAAAATCGGTGGAACCGTTTAGGCGCTAGCGTTGTCCATGGATGGACAGACGTTTTACCATAAATCGATGCTTCGG
The DNA here is from genome assembly GCA_011170035.1 of Teleogryllus occipitalis. Lineage (NCBI taxonomy): Eukaryota > Metazoa > Arthropoda > Insecta > Orthoptera > Gryllidae > Teleogryllus > Teleogryllus occipitalis. The sequence goes on along the minus strand of BLKR01014791.1, from coordinate 112,945 downwards.
TATGAAAGACCCACAAAAAATGTATAGAGGATTTTTTTCTTTATTTAGCAATGGGGATTTTTCCACTTTTTGATATGATTTTTTCGTGTTTCCGGGCGCGTCAACTGCTTTGGTCATTAGCCCCGTTAGTGTAGTGCATGTTTTTTCTTGGGAGCTGGCGGTGATCTTCTCCCAATTGATGGCGAGACCCGGCGCCGACCTACCGTCGGCTAGTGGGGTTTCCCTCGACCACGACTCTCCCACCAGCGGGGCACCGCCCCAGCCGTGTCAAGCTCTAAGCTCCCGACCGGTCTCCCGGAATATGTGGTAGTGTAGTGCATGTGAGTGGGTGTGTAAGGGGAGAGGATAGGACAAGGAAGAGGAAGGACAGATCGCGCGCGGTCCGTGGCCCGTTTGGTAGGGTACTGCTCCGGCATTCGCCTGGCGTTGATCGGAGAAACCACGGAAAACTACCGATCAGAGCAGCCGGCCGCTAGAATGTTCCTCCAGACAGCGACTGAATCCGACCTAGCTGGAAAGCTAGTGTCGAAAATCCTGCCGCCGTCAGGACTCGAACCTAGGACCTCCCGGTCAGAGGCGCTGCAGTGACATCAGTTGATGCACTGAGCTACCGCTCCCGGTATATCCACTTTTTCGTTATCAGGATCCGACAATAAGATTTTCTGCGGAAAATTCGCCGTTTTCCGGCGCACGATTACACAACTTCTTCCTATGAAGTATCTTCGTAAGGCGAGTAAGTAATTAGTAGTGCTAGAGAATGGCACACTTTCTCGTAGTAAAGTTATCTAATTTCCTTGGTGTGGACTGGATTTACGATTTTGCCCCATCCGCTTGCAAGCTGCCAGCCATCTGCTGCCAGTCAAACACATTTTTTGACATTTTCTCAATTTTTCGGTTTCCTAATTTCCGGAATATTACTTCAAGAAAATTAAAGAAGAGTAAAACCTCGACGTAAATTGCAATTTTCATAAAACTCAGAGCCGTTTTTAAGGAACTGGGGTTTAAGCATTACTGTAAACACGAAATTCGAAGCTCTTTTCACAGGAATCTATTTAGTTTTCGAAAAACTTCATTTGAAGCACATCCACTCACAAATGAATAAATGTATACAATCACTGGAAATGTGCATATTAGCGGCGCGATGTATATTTAAAAAATTACATTTGTGTAAGTTTGAAGAAATAATTTTGAGAAAATGGCATTTGAGCGTTTCTGAAATCGCGGAATTTCGAGCTCATTTTTACAAAAAAAACTGTTTAGTTTTCACGAAATAATATTTGACATTATTTAAAGCATATATACACATAAATACAATAATGTGAACAAATTGCCGGTAATGTAAATATGAGCGACGTTAGAGACAAGACGAAAATATTACATTTTTGTACATTTTGAAAAACAACATAAGAATAGAGAATTACGTCGTTTATGTCATCTTGTAGAGTGCATTTAGCATTATCCCTAGCAAATGTTTAAAGAAAAAAATTGGAGTCGTTTTCGAGAAAATCTTGTTTTTGCACTTTTTTAAAATTGCCAATTTTGCACGCTATATTGCGAGAAAACTACTAAAATTTTCGAAGAAATGCTCATGACCTTAATGAAAGACCTAATTATGGACAACAATTTCATTTGAAGGAAAAATCTCTATCTTCAATTTTGTAGTTGTAGTGAGACGCCGAAGAAAATTCAAACTTTTGCAGTTTTCGAAAATTCAGAGTTAACCATGAAAATAGGACCTAAGCCACCTTTATAAGTGTATCTTACTCTATCCTTACAAAAAAATTTAAAGAAGTTTTTGAGAAAATTTTGAAAATGTCCGGCTTCATGTAAAATACTCCCAAATTTTAAAGAATGTTTTTCAAAATTTCAAAGCTTCAACTAGAGCCAGATGGACAGGTGTTTCTTCAATTTGGAAAAAATCCTAGGCATGGTTTAGGTACTGTCGGACGGACAGACGTTTTGCTTTTTTTTTTCGGCATCAAGGACCCACAAAACAGGAATTCTGGCTACATGTGTTAGATGATTTTTTTTTCTCTTAATTTAGCAACTGGAGTTATCCACTTTTTCGTTATCAGGGCCTAGCAATGAATTTTTTTCTGCCGAAAATCCGCCATTTTTTTTCTTTGCTCAGCATTACATAACTTTCTCTACAGTAAGTATATTACTCTGTATATACGTACGTATACGAGAAAGTAAAACGGATTACCATCTTGTGTGTTATCTACTCAACATCCTACACATCTGTTTGGTAACAACTTCAAAAATTGTATTATATAGGCTGATTAAGTTGATTATTAGTAACACTTAGAAAGCACTTCTGGGAAGAGATATATGATTTTTTTGAGTGGATGTAAGTTTTGTTTTGTGGAAAGCAAGCAGTATAATTTTGAAAATATTATAATAATCTAAAATAAGTGCACACAAATGTTTATTCCTAAATTTTAGAAACTGTAGGAAAAGATATTTTTTCACATAAATAATAATTTTAATACAAATTGTCCTTTTATTTGATATAGATTTTGACAGATTTATTCAATGAAAAGAATTATATCCTTATCGTGCTCTGGATCTTACCTCTCTCTTTAAAACATTCTAAAACTATTGACCATTGCCAAACACAGACTCACTCTGAGAAATGTTTCCTTTAGCTAGTCAAATGGGAATGCCAGCTGTTAATGCCCCAATAAGAGTAGTGAATGCAGTTTGCGTTTATGGATAGTTTCACAAGGAATTCAGTAAAAAAATTCTAAAAAGAATGTAGTGTTTAAAAAGAATATTACAAGAATTGAAACTAATCAGGATGAAAAGCATGTGGGAATATTCAAAATGAGGCCTTTGGAAGTGAAAGAAAAATGATTAGTCCAAAAATCACTGAATATCAAAGAGCCCATTCATTTAACCTACAATACACAATTTAATTGAAGAATAATTCATATACACACATATATAAAGATATAGATATACATTCCTTTAGCCCTCACCACCACAGATTCAATGTTCGCTTGCCAGGCCATCTTCCCCCCCCCCCCCTCCTGCTTATTGTGGTTCTCTAAAACCGTTTTAATACAATAAATTAATTATATAGTGAAAATATAATAATTAAGCAGTAATATTTTTCTGTAAAATAAAGAATCGTAATAAGCAGGAAGAGAAATCAAAAACTGAATCGGTATCAACGCAAACAACATAAATTTATTAAAAAAAACAACAACAAAAAAACTCACAAAAATCAGAAGATCAACTAGGTAAGGCAACTAACAGTAGGTAGGCTTCAGAAACCTATACATGGTGGAACTGCCAGCCACATGTAGGCCTCAGACCCCCTATCTATTTGAGAGAGAGCGAGAGCGAGCGCGCGCGAGAGAGAGGGGGGGGAAGAGCAAGAATGGCACAGGAGTGCCAACAATCGCTAATGAAAATTCTCTGTGTCCTACAGGCCTACCTGTGGCGGTGAGGCTTAAACAAGATTTATGAACAGCATGTTTCTTGAAATCTAGCAAACATAAATTAACTGAGGGATTTCTTACAAGAACAAGTCTAAAATACCATATTTTGAGATATTCCACCAAGTTATTCCCCATATTTCATCAAGTTATTCCCTACAACTGACGCTATCTGCTGGGACATATCCTTTCAGCACGTAACAATCACATTGAAAGTTTTAAGGAGGAGAAAAATCATAAATATATTACTAAGCATGTCTCTGCTATGAAGGTAGAAAATGGTGTGCTGTTTCTGATATTGGTATCATTATAGAACCAGATCTGAGGCGTTGTTTTGTTGTAAGTGTTCGTTTTCCCTTAAAGCTTTTTGGTCGCATTACCGCCATCTTCAGTTCTACAAAAATTAATTACAATAAATTTTTTGTGCATTATTGAGTATTATTTATTTAGTGAAAAATGTAATTAAGCACAATAGAATAAAATGGAAATATACAACGTGGAAATAGAAACATAATTTTGAAGAAAAAATACATGAAATAACAAATGTACGAAGTAAGATAATTGTTAAAGAAGGTAAAATGAGAAAGTTGATTTGGAATGACATCAATAATTATTCTAAGGTGAAATAAAATAAACAGAAAGAGAGATAAGTAAACGTAGATGCTTAGCAGAGCAATGCCCTTTAGCCTCCCTATTTGTCTGTAAAGGGCCCTTAGCCCCTTCAGAACCGGTACGTCAGTTTGCCCATTTAAATTTATTTATTTGTCCATTTATTTTATATCGGCTTAGAATAATTGATGTCATTCCAAATCAACTTTCTCATTTTACCTTCTTTAACAATGTTTTACTTTTTTACATTTGTTATTTCATGTATTCTTTTTCCAAAATTCTGTTTCTATTTTCGCTCTTTACATTTCCATTTTATTCTATGCTGTTTAGATTATATTTTTCAAAAAACATATAAATAACATTCAATATGACAAAAATTTGTCGTGTAATTTATTTTTGTTATTTTTGTAGATGGCTGCAATGCTACTGGAAATGCTTTATGGAAAAATAAACACAGATCTTTATTCTGTGCTATAAAGTTTTTGTTGCTGTTTGAATTTGGACTAGTTTGGTTCTTATAAGAAACCCTATTTTTTTCAGGCAAACTTTCTCCAGTAGGGGGATGACAAATGACAAAACAACAGGGAGTACCACAATCCCCAGCAAAAGTTTGTCAATATTCTTGAAATTAATGTGAATCATTTCTAATTTCTTCCACGTCCCTCAGTGTAGTTTGGCATTCTCCATTGTCAAAATAAATTGATCATACGATTGAATTGAGTATACCTCTCAAACCCAAACTAATTTGCCTTTCTTTAACTTCTAAAAGTTGAAAAAAGTTGATGGGTTATGTGATTTGAGTCTGGAATAGTTGCCAGCATTTAAGTATATTTACCAGACCTAAATTGACTCTTATAGTCACTGTATTTCTTACTCACTGCAAAGGTAAGAGTAACTTCATTGACGAAATATAATACTTTAAAATGTTTATGTCAGTGTTACTGAAGGTTTTTTTTTTAATTAGCAAAAAACATGCCAAAGAAGCATATAACCCACCTCTCATCTGAATTTCTTTACCCACCTTCTTTGTACCCAAAAGTGTCCTAAATGTCAAGCATGAAGAATGGTTTTATGAAGTAAAGAGCACACAACCTACATATTTGAGACAAGAGCAACAACTGAAACAACTTTCGCCCAAACACTAAATGCAAATTGTAATGTTTGCCATTACTAAGTTTGGATACCATCTGAATTAAGAGAGCAGAAAACCTAAAAAGAAAGATTCTATACAGAACTACAGACAAAAACATTAACCATTCCTTACCTTAATTTGACATTCTGCTCTTTTGGCTGCTTGTCTCTGTGGCCGACCAGGAGTCCGCCTGGTTTCAGACGCATCCTTCTGTACTTCAGTTTTCTCGGGCACCTTTTCTGCCATTTCATTGGATTTACTTGCTCTTCTACCTTTTGGCGTTTCACCTTTCCCTTTCATCTCCTTACCTTTTTCATACAAAGAAAATATACATACTCAATTAAATTCATATTTTTCTAAAGAATCTACATTCTCTTAACTTACTTAAAACTTACCTGATATCACCCTTGGAACAGTATCTGGAATTATGCAAATTTCCTCATCATCATTCCCAGCAATAGTCTTTGCTTGTTTGCGAGGTGTAGAATCTCCTAAATTTTTGGATTTTCCATCACCCTTAATTACACTTTTAGTTTTTGAAGGATGTCTTTCTTTCTCATTTTCTTTCTCCATGTCAGCACCATCAATGATCTCCACAATTTCTGCATCACCTGAATCTACACATCCGGTACTCTTCCTTTGTGATTCTTTTGAAATGCCAGCAGGTAACGTAGCAGTTGATTCCTCCAAAACTGTTTCACACATTAAAGAAATATCAACACCTACAGGTTCTTCCATATCATCTGCAGTTTTGGCATCTTCAGCACCACTTATATCATCTCTATCTGTGTCATCAACTTCCATTGGCTGCTCATCAGTTTCCTGATCCATAGTCAAATCATCTTTGTCATTTTCATTAGACGCAGCATTGGAATCTCCATCTTCCTCATTCTGGATTGAATTGGATACTTTATCATCTGCACTAGAAATAGTACCAGGATCTTTTACTTTTTCATTTGTCTTAGGAACAGTATCTTTTTCCTTTGAAACAGAAATTGAACCTTTATCTCCTTCATTTACAACACCAATGACCTCGAGATCTTCATCTGCAACATCAATAACATCTTTGTCCTTTTTATCTGCCACATCAACTGCATCTTTTCCTTCATTTCCAATAACAACAGCATCTCCGTCTTTACCTTCACCACCTTTATCTGCAATGGCAATGGCATCTTTTTCCTCATCGGCAACACCAATAGTAGCTTTATCCCCTTCATCAGTAACACCAGTAGGATCTTTGTTCTCTTCTTCTGTAACACCGATAGGGTCTCTTTCCTCTTCATTCGCAACACACATGGAATCATTGTTATCATCTTCATCTGCAACATCCATGGGATCTTTATCCTCTTCATCTGCACCACCAATGGGATCTTTATCCTCTTCATCTGCACCACCAATGGGATCTTTATCCTCTTCATCTGCACCAATGGGATCTTTATCCTCTTCATCTGCACCAATGGGATCTTTATCCTCTTCATCTGCAACATCAATTGGATCTTTATCCTCTTCATCTGCAACACCAACAGGATCTTTATCCTCTTCATCTGCAACACGAATGGGATCTTTATCCTCACCTGCAACAGCAATAGGATCTTTATCCTCTTCCTCTGTAATGCCAATGGGATCTTTATCCTCTTCCTCTGCAATACTAATGGGATCTTTATCCTCCTCATCTGCAATATCAATGAGATCTTTATCCTCTTCATCTGCAACACCAATGGGATCTTTCTCCTCTTCATCTGCAACCCCAATGGGATCTTTATCCTCTTCATCTGTAACATCAATGGGACCTTTATCCTTTTCATTTGCAACACTAATGGGATCTTTATCCTCTTCATCTGCAACACCAATGGGATCTCTATCCTCACCTGCATCACCTAAGGGATCTTTATCCTCTTCATCTGCAACATCAATGGGATCATTCTCCTCTTCATCTGCAACAACAATGGGATCTTTATCTTCATCTGCAATACCAATGAGATCTTTATCTTCATCTGCAACACCACTGGGATCTTTATCCTCACCTGCATCACCAAAGGGATCTTTATCCTCTTCATCCGCAACACCAATGGGATCTTTATCCTCTTCATCAGCAACACCAATGGGATCTTTATCTGCAATGCCAATAGGATCTTTATCCTCTCCAACAACTGCATCATTTTCACCTTCACCTACATCATGAAATACATCTTCATTTCCTTCATTTGAGTCAGCAATGGCCTCTTTATCACTTGAAATTGCAATTGGATCTTTATCATTAGCAGTATCTGCATCTTCAATTCTGTCTAATGACTGTTGAGAATTTTCATCCTTATCCGAATCAATCTGAACAAACTCTACGCTCGCCTGCATATCACAAGAATTTTCTCCAGTATCTTTTTCTATTTCTTTAATCATATCAGCATCTAAATCTTGTATAGCAAATTCTTTACTCTTTTCCCTATCTCCAGGATCTTCCTCGTAGTCACTTTTTACATCACCATTATCACTCATTTCAACATCATCTTGCTCCTCTTCCTCCAATACCTCTGAATCGATTTTTGGAGCAATTAAAGATTTGCCTTCAGAATTTTTCTGAACAACCAATGACACTGTTTCTTCTGACGACAAATTTTCCTCCTTATTTAAATGTATTACTTCTGATTCTGTATCTTTTTCTGATGTCTCAGTCTCATTAACATCAGAATTAGCATTATCATCTTCTATAGATGCCACCTGGAAATCATCAGAGACATTCTTTGTAACTTCTTCATCTTCATTAACAGAACTTGTATTATGTTCACTTACATCAGCATCACTTAAAACTGGCAATGTGGGTGTTATAGTATCTTTCTCTAAATTGGAGACTGCCATTTGACTATCATTATCACTCATTTCACAATCTACATTATTGTCAGATGAATTTTTCAGATCGTTGTTCTCAATTCTTTCACTACTTTGAATATCAGTTTCCTCTAAAACATTTCCACTCACACCGTCATTTGATGACCTTAAATCACTTTCACAAATTGTTGCAGTTGTTTGCATACCTTTCTCGCTTTCATCACACTGATTCGGTTTCTCAATTTCACCTCTTGAATCACCACATTCATCAGGTTCATTACAGATTTGAGGCTCACTTTGCGATAGAACACTAACATTAGCATCCACGTTGGTAGACGGAATAACAGTTCCTGATGCACTTTCTTTATCATTTTGTTTTTGTTCACTTTTCGAAATAACATTAAAAGAAGTTTTTGAGCAATCGTCCTCTTCATTTAAGTCTTTTAAAACTTTTTTTGAAGGATTTACTGGTGGAGAGTCACTATCTACACATACCACATCATCATCCCCGCTATCACCTTTCCCCAGTTCCTGGTCACATTTTGTCAATTCTTTTGAAGGGAAAAACTCAGATTGCACTTCAGCACTATGAATATCTTCAATGTCTTTCTTGAAATCTACTTTCTCTCCTAAAACTTGTTCACTCTTACATGCCTCGTTACAATCAATAATTTGTTTAGTACCAGCAGTTACATTTGATATAGACTTCTCAGAATTTTGCAATTCTTCAGGCTTTTCTGAGACTTGTAATTCCAGCTTCTCTTCTGAAGCATTAACTGTGTTTACACTCGAGAAATCATTATAATTATCTGCAATGACTGTTGATTTAACACCGTCTGAACTGTCTCTACTGCCACTATTTTCTACAGGAGTAATTTCATTATTTGTTCCACAAGATGATACATGCATACTACTCTTTTCTGGTTCGCTAGCATGTTTATCCAATGATTTCTGATTTCCTATTTCCTCAACTTGCTCCATTATCCTTTGTCAGCGTTCAGATGAATTTATTCATTTAACACGGGATGAATTGTCGTCTTCCAAATACATCCTGGAGAATATTAGAAATCAAACAGGTACATCCTGAAACAGAACCAGTAACATTACACCAACACTATGTCCACACGGAATATACAGTAATACTTACTTTACATATTTAATCCAACAGTGACAAATATTACCCCTTAAAATGTAGTGTATCACGTACTTACATACAACACTAAATATAATTTATGAAAACCATTAGAACAAATAAAGCATTCAGCTCATTTTAAAGTTCTCTTCACATACACTAAAAATAAAACATGTTTAGGCAAGAAAATTTACGTTTTTTTATTACCACAACAACATAACCTTCATTAAGTAGTACCTGTTTATTTTCTACACATTCCAGTTAAACACGCTAGAAGTAATTCGAATAACATAGAACGCATAGGAAGATATGGCGGTATCAGAACATTATAAGTATTGCCAACTTTACATACATTTGTATAGCCACCATCACACTCTACACACTGTATTTCTAAAACGATTTACCTTTTGCGCGCCCTACCACTTCTCTCTCTCCGAAATGCATTCACTGATTGGTTGAAAATAATGCTCTTCCCACAACGCAAAACAATTATCCAATGAGAGTGACTCAATAGATTGCTGCTGTGCAAGTGTACATAGAACCAAGTGTAAGAACCTTTGTCCCTTAACCAATCAGTAAAGGAATTTTCGCTACGAGAATGTAACAAAGCTACTGAGTTTTTGGGTTATGGTTATGAGCGATTGAGCATATTTAATACCGTATCAGAGTATTTGGTATTCTCAATGCCCAATATTAACTGTTTTCTGCAACAATCATTTAAAGCAAAAAGAAAAAGTATTCGTGGTCTGCTTTGCTACATCTTCCAAATGTGCCATTATAAAGTTCAGCACAAAATACTCCTGTTGAAATTTTTCATCTCACATAACACAAGTCTCATATCGCGGTGCTTCTTGGCCTTATCTCCTTCGTAAATGTACAGTGCGTCTCATAAGTTGGTATCGATTCTTTTGAGCTAAAAGAAATGAAGCATGATTTTACGTTCACATGCGATGTTCTTGAAAATCATGTTCGGCCAGTGGTATAAAGTAAATTTCCATCAATCTACTTCATTCATACAAGGGAAAGTAATTTTTGAGTTATTTTTACTATATTAACATTGTACACGGTAACGGAATTAGATTTAATTTACACCTGTTCAGATATCAGGCGCAAATTTGATTAGGGATCCGGGCAAAAGAGCGGTGAATTCTCCAAAACAAACAATGTGTATTAGTTATTCAAAAATGAAATTTGTAAACAGCGTTAGATTGTAATAAAATTTTCTTTGCGGATTACGTTTAAACCAATGCAATGTAACGACGGGCGCCCGTAAAACCACGTTTACACTACTTTACACCTAACTTCTATTAAATGTATAGTCCTTCGTGGTAAATGTATATTGTCACGTCTCCTTTATTTAACATGTTGGACCTAACATTTTAAACAAGTTAGATGTTTACCAGCAGGAATGGAAAACTTGTTCAATCGTTCGTTCGCGTGTTAACTTTGCTCGGCAAACTTTCGGCCAGTGAATTTACATGGGACTACTTCCAATTACGATTTTCCGGAATCTTGATTTAAGTAAAATGAAGTTGTCAAAGGAAGAAACATTCCAAGGATAGATCTATTGGAGCCTGTGTTGGTGCGCCACAATTTATGGAACATTTTGTGATAGGCGTTTTTTTATAGGGGGAAAGTGTATAATGTGACACTTTCCAGGAGGTAGAGGTTATGTTCAGCTGCTCCTGGGACATAGACGAGTAGAAAATAGCAAAAACGCGATCGTAAAGAAGGCGGTAACTGCAGATAAGTGCTACAAAAATAACACGAAGTTCATGTAATTCATATACAAATTCATCTGAATCCATCTTCCGTGTCAAGTAAAACTGTCGACATGTTAACAAGTGTGGTCACAGTGTTAATTGTGAAACATTCGACATAAACATTTAGCTTGTTGTGAGGCATACTTTAATAGTTAACAGGTTGTTGTTAAATCTCGAGCAGAGAAAAATCAGCTTTCCCTGAGTGTAGTCTGCCTATACTGTGGTTTTTTCATAGCTGGACTTCAAGGTCACTGAACGCCCTTCACCACGGTAGCATTTTGGCATGGGTTTTCGCGTCTTTTTCAGTAGTGTCGCAAGCTCGCGACCGTACCAAGCAATGCCGCAGATGAAGCGACTCTAACACCTGTTTATAAATATATTGTACATATAGTAAATATTCCGTATCTATAAACTAAATATTATGTAATAATGACATAAAGTTACTTACAGTCATACCTTAATATCATACAAATCCCAAAACACCAGAATCAGAGGTGAAAAAACAACAAATAAGCAAAACGCAAATAATGCACTGACCGAAACGCTTCTTCTTCTTCTTCTTCTTCTTCTTCTTCTTCTTCTTCTTCTTCTTCTTCTTCTTCTTCTTCTTCTTCTTCTTCTTCTTCTTCTTCTTCTTCTTCCCGACAGGGTTTAGGTCATGTGACCTGTTCCGGCACCCATTTTTTTTCTCGGTCTGTCAATGTCCTTTCTCCCTTCTGTTCTATAGTTCATAGCTATGAATGGAAGTCGATACGTTGGCATTCTTGACATATGATTGTACCATTTTAACTTATTTTCGAGAATGATTTCATATAATTCTTTGACTTTTAAAACTTCTCTTATTTCAGAATTACCTTTTTTGTGGATTTGCGAACACCCTAGTGTATTTCGGAGAAATTTCATTTCCACCGTTTGTATTTTATTTTTGATTTTTTGCGTGTTCACCCATGTTTCGCTGGCATACATGAGTGTGGGAACTGCAATTGTCTTGTAAAACTTAAGCCGTGTCTCCTCTCGTGTTCGGTTTCTAAGATACTTGTGTATCGTTCCACAAACATTTCGGAATTTTCCTAGTTTATCTTCCACGTCATAATCTATATTACAGGATATATCACAGCCTAAGTACTTGAAGTAGGTAACTTGTTCTAAATTGTTTCCTATTGTTATTTTAGATCTTACTGGATATTTGCCTCGGAATGCAATGACTTTTCGATTTTTGAGTGGACATATTTCCATATAAGTCCATATTCTTCAAGTGTTTTCTTTAAGATAAAAATGGACATATGGAGCTTGTTTTCAGTCTCTTGTATCACCTTTTTGTCATCAACGTATAACATTGAATTGACGTAAAAAGAACCTTTTAATTGTACACCTCTATCGAATTTATTTTTCCATATTCTATATATGTCGTCCAGATATATGTTGGTGATATTGAACAGGCTTGCCTTACTCCTTTATTTGTAGGGACCATTATATTAGGTTTACAGTTTCCTAAGATAATCGAAGTTTCTTTGTATACACTCTTTATAGCTTCGATAAGGTGTCTTGGGCAACCTCTCCATTTTAATATTTCCCATGGAAAAATGCGGCGAACGTTGTCAAAAGCATTTTCAGGATCTATAAAAGCAAGATTTGTTTCTTTGTTATGTTCTCTTCGCTCTTCTACCAACCGTTTAAGGTAAATATTGCATCTGTAGATGAACGGCCTTTTCTGAATCCCGTTTGCTCTTCTGAGAGAAGTGCTTCGGCTATTGCCTTCAGTCGTTGATTCAGAATTCTAGCGTATACTTTGTAGGTAGTGTCTAGCAGACATATTCCTCGATAATTCTGGGTGTTAGTTCTATCACCTTTCTTGTACAGGGACACCACTTTCGCCTGTAGCCATTCTTGAGTTATCTCGAGCTGCCTCCAGCACACATTAATCAGCTTTAAGAGATGTTTAGGCAATGTATGACCTCCATACTTCAGTAATTCGCTGTTGATTTCGTTTGGTCCAGGCGCTTTCCTATTTTTTAATCATTTTAAAGCGATTGTCAGCTCCTCCCATGTGATGTCAACTTCTGGATATTTTGCTCTGTGGTTAACAGCAGCGTTTTCTTTATCATCGTACCACAGAGATCGGTAGTGTTCTGCCCACTTGTCTATTTCTATGCTTTTGACATTTACATCCTCTTTTATAGATCTATTTAGGGACTTCATAACTTTGTACGCTAAAGACTGTCTTCTATGTACATGTTCAATATTTGCAATAAATCTTTTCCAAGATGCATTGTGATCTTTATTGCATTTTTTGCTTGATTTCTTGCGATGTGGTACTCTTGTTTATGAACGTGTGTTAACGATGTGGTACTTTGTTTATTAACGCTACTTAGATAATTATTATAACATTTTTTCTTTATTTCAACTAATTATTCTATTTCTGTAGACCAGATTTTTAACCCTCTTTTACTTACCGAAACGCTGTTATAATTAAATTGGATATACGTACGATTATAATTATTATTAAATTGTACATACGTATGGAATATAATTAAATTATACATACGTAAAATTTACTTCCTCGCCGTACTACGTACTTAGATATTGCAATACCGAATTGTAAATTATATCATTGTAATTCCGATATTGTAATGTCGAGGCAAAATCGACGATTTTTCGACAGAAAAACTCGCATTGTAGAGTCCTGTGTCGAAAATATCGGTAAATCTTGTTTCTATTTGTAGTAATTTTTTTTAAAACGTTGTGTAGTCAGAATCCAAATTTTGTGGGTCCTTTTGATACCGAAAAATTGACAGCAAAACGACTAAGTCCGACGCAGTCTACCTGTCTGTAGTCAACGCTAGTGCAGAAGATCTTCCAGACGAGTTGCTCCAAAATTGAAAATCTCCAATCGATCTGTCCGAACTCGAGGCCCTGCGAGTTTGAAACGCATATTTTGATTTTGTGGGGTACTTTACACAACCCTCAACATTTTCAAAAATTTCTCAAATAACTCAAATTTTTATTTAACCTTTTCCTTGGATAAAACAAAAGACGCTTAACGAATAATTCAGGTCTCATTTTCATTTAATTTTCAAAATTTTCGAAAATTTCAAACTTTTTACGGCGTCTTCTTACAACTACAAAATTTAAGATACAGTTTTTCCTTCTTCAGAGACAGAACTTTAGATAAGGTCCTGTACAATTTTGTGAAAATATGAGTAGTTTTCGCGTGATTTTGTATGAAATAAAGGCAATTTTTAAAGAATATATATATATATATATATATATATATATATATATATATATATATATATATATATATAGAGAGAGAGAGAGAGAGAGAGAGAGAGAGAGAGAGGAGAGAGAGAGAGAGAGAGAACATACAAAATCAAAGCCAAATTACCTACATATAGACTCCGTTTCGAGGGGATATATCGATAAAGCAAATTACATGAAAAAGGTTTGGAGAGGGAATTGATAGCCACACCCTTTAGAAGGACGTAAGGAATCATTCTTTAGAAAAGCCTTGAAGCGAATACACGTAAGCGGTTGGTGAGATGCGAGCGGATTTTCAGCACAGGCTGGGTATTATTTAAATGATAGCGTGGCGGGAATTTATGATTAGTTTGAGGTTGGAGAGCTTGGTATTGTTTAAATAGTAGTATTAAATTGTAATAAGAATTTTTATTAATGTAGTAGTTGGAATTTCGAATTAAAATAGATTCCGTGTTTCGAGGGGATATATGTAAGTAGATGGAAGGATTTTTCAAAAAGTAGCTGAAAATAGTCAGTCGCGAGTAGATGTATCATACGAAACACAGATAGGGAATGTCCCAACCATGTATTAATTTTGTGGGAATTATTAAGTCCTATTAATAGCAAATCGTTGAGGACATTCTATAATATTTTTAATTTAGGCAAGGACGCGAGAATTGGTATACCAAGGATTCCATGGACAACATTCTGCTAGCCATCTATCAAAATATTATAGTAAGCTTACGAACTGTATTCAAACCCGTACAGTGTTTTAATGTTCTACATCGAAAAAGCAATTCTCATGAGATCAAAAGAATTTGTAATATATGTAAGAATAAATGTTAAATTTTTATTGTTGAAAAAGACTGATAATTTATATTAGTTGCCATCAATCTAATAATTTGTTTCATTCAATAGAACTTCCAGGAATCGTGATTCTGTATATAATTACACGTCCACAAGCAACAGGTAAGCAGTAATATGTTTGCATTTTGCAATCCCCCGCCGCTTGTTGGAGATATTCACCGAAGACGTGTAAACCTTGAACACATTTCAAGGAATCTCTTCCAGAGGGCAACTGCAAGGAGAAGAAGGAAATGGCCTCGGCCGCGCCTTCAGATGGCGAGCAGCAGCAGTGACGGAGAAGCCATGGACGCTGAAGGCATCCCGCCGACGGCTGGCGACCCTCGAATAGTTTTAGGAACCCAAAGGGATTGATCAACCTACTCAACCTACGGGAAAACTCCTTACAATCTGACCTTGACCAAACTGGTGGAGGGAATCCAAGGAAAACCATTACTCAGTAACCTCCCTTCCCTCCCCAGATCCCATTACACAATTATTTTGGTCCACTCTCATTCAATGTCTCCAAAACAGTTAACTGTGGGTTCAAAACAGTTATCTTTGAAGTGTTTACTTCACTTTATAGTGCACAGAAAGTTCATTAATGAAAGTTGAAAAATTACATTTTGGCCAGAGAATCAGGTCTCCGAAACCACAGTGGACTGGCGAAAACTTTATAACTTAATACTGAAGTCAAAAACAAAGTCCGTCTGTGCGTGGATGTGAATGAGAAGGGAAAACAAATAATTCAGAAAAACATTTAAAATCAGTTCGTTTCAGCTCGTTAACACTTCAAGAAAAATGTGAACTAAAAGTCCATGTAAGACCATTGTTGAACATCCCTCAGAATGTATCAAGTCGGCAAAAAGAATTTACCAGGTGTTTCAGTTGCCAAATTCACAATAAGTATGAGTGGTTATGTGATTGTGAGATAAGCAGTGCATTTTTCTGCTTCCCATACCTTTTATTTGGGATTAAAGATGATGCAGCAAATGTGGCATGAATCAAAAAAAATTTTAAAAATTTTTATGCAAAGTATCACAAACATGAAATTTCTCAAAATCATGTTAATAATATGCTAAATTTTGCTACACTTGGTACCGTCAATGTGCAGACATGTTTAAATCAAGCATGTAAGGAGTCAGTTGATCGTTACAATAACCAAGTGCCAAAAATAGGGACACTTGTAAAATCATTAACTGAGTGAAGTTTTGTGGTTTTCATGAGCTGTCCCTTAGAAGACACGAAGAACACGAGGTCACAGAACCAAGGAATTTTCATGAGGTTAATGAAATATCTTCCTGCTTGAGCGACCGTCTAGGAACTACAGGATCTAACGGCGCCAAGCCTCTGGACGAAGCGATAAAAGGCAATGATTGATTGCGACGTGACTAGACTTGACAAATATAGTAATTACAGTAATTACTCAATAACAGAGGATTACTCCTGAGAAAGCGCTCAACGCCCAACAAGGGTTAAAGAGTCGCGTTGCGTCAATGACGCAACTCATTTGAAAAAAAAAAGCGATATCGAGTTTTCACGTCACTTCACAAAGCGCGCGCAATTAAACGCAACCAAAGTCAGTTTCGTGATAACTATGAAGTAAAACAATGTACATTTTTCCTCATACATCAAAGCAAATATCGATAATTACGTTCAAAAGAATACGATAAGTGAAGACATTCCTCACTTCCCTCCCCTGAGCAACCGCCTGTGTCAATGATCTACATTTTTAGAATAGATTTTATATAGAAAAAAACTAAGTCATCAATTACATATATATGTAATATATTTGAACAAACACCTAATATTATGAAGGGGATTACTACCACTGCTATTGTTAATATTTTTATTTCTACTGTTGCCCTGCTATGTTCACAAATTCTCTCAATGTTAACACTAATCTTTGCAAAATAGTTTGGAACACACAGCGAAACGAATACTGTTTTTACAAGATGTCAGTTTGCAGGTGGACTGTGTGCTAAATGTTAGCAACATTTAGTTGCAGTTATTGTTTAGAAGGCATTTCGAGCTTATCAATGTATACACAAAAATGCGGTACTCCTGGCAATCATTCTAATGCTTCGTTTGCAGCCATGGCGGAAGTACCTTCGATTGCAGCCACTTTGATACCCGTTTGCAGACAAAAGATGATGTTATTTGAAAATTCAGGATTACCATAAGATTATTTTGGACAAGAGAGGTAACAAGTAAGAAATCAAATATATTAATATAATCGATAGCAGTGAACAAGAAATAGCGATAGGCAGAATAATTTGGAATACATTTTCAATAAAGCCGGCGGCGCTAGCCGAATTCGTTTACTACGCTCCGTGAAGTCACGAATTCGAGACTCGCGGGTTCATGGTTGGGTGACCGGCCAGGAACCCCGGGATCCAACGCCGTCGAGCCCCTGGCCGAAGGGATAAAAGGCACTGACTGACTGCGACGTGACGAGACTTGACAAAATATAGTAATTAACGGAGGATTACTCCAGGTAAATGAAAGCACATTAATGGAGGATTACTCCCCAAGTGCAAAGCGCTCAACGCCCCTTAAGGGGCTTGGAGACGCGTTGCGTCAAGGTGTAGACGCAACAAATTAAAAAAAAATAAAGCAATCGACGCTTCAGTTACAGTGATTTCTGGCATTAATTTAGAAAATAAGATTAGACTCCAAAACAAATTAAATATTCCTTCTGAAATAACAGCTATGCTGTCAAAGAAGAAAACTCGGAAGTCACAGAGAAGAAGAAGAAGATAGAAGAGGAGGAGGAAAGTGCAAAGATGGAGAAGATAATTTGAAGAGCGATAAAATTATTTTGAAAGATAGTTTAATTCTAGTAGATTTTTGGATGTAGAATAATTAGATAGCGAATAGTAGGGATTCAGCTGGCATGTATTAATTCAACATTTTAGTTAAAAAATATAAATATTTTGGGAATTTTGTCCTTTTTTGCAGAATTATGTGTGGTTTTGTTGTTTTAATGCGTGAAGTGCATTTACACTTAATACGTTCTTCACTATTTACAGTTAGTAATTTTGGCCATAAATATGGGTCTTGGAAACCATGGTGCAGTCGCATGGTGAGCCAGGAAGGAAATATCACTAAAACCAGTGTTCAAGGGAGGTCCATTTCAGTATAGAGAAAATTATGTAATGCTGCGGAAAATAAACGGAAATAAAAACATTTTGGGGTCTCCTCATACCGATTTTTTATTCCTCCCCAAAACGTCTATCCGTCCGTCGTCTGTGAACAACACCAGCACATAAGCTTCACGTATAATTTTTTCCAAAATGAGTTAAACCCTGTCGATCTGACCTTGCTCAAAGCTCTGCGATTTTGAAAAACATTCATTAATGTTTGGGGGTACTTTAGGCGCAGGTTCTCACGGTTTAGGAGCTAGTGGTGTTTACAGACGGACGGACTTTTTGAGAAATAACAAACACACGTTTTCGGTATTATGAGCCCTCAATTCCTGAAATCTATCTATATAACATGTTAGAGGAAGTAATTTACTACATAATGGATCAGGATTTAACCACTTTTGGGGTATCAGAGCCCCACAATACGAGTTTTCCTGTTGTTGTTTTTTATGCAGCATTACACAATATACTCCATACCAGGGACGTTTATTCCATGGAAACAAGGGAAGCATTTCTTCTCCTATCATTTCCAAGGGTATCTTGCATTTTAATACCACTTGACTAGTAATTTAGAATCATTTACTTGTAATCCAAATCAAAACAGTTTAAATTTGGCGCGTCCAATCTTATCTCTACAAAATGAGCACGTAATTATTATTGTCACCAATAGATACGGTTGAGTTCGCCTGTAAAGCTCTTGGGAAGCACTGAGCTGACGGCATCCAGCGTCTCATAGGGAATCAGAGAGTATATGTAGGGAATGCTGTGATCAGCCAATATACTGGCGCGTGTGGTGAGCGCGCGTAGGCTCATTCGCCTTTGGAAGCAATCAGCCAGTTGCATACAGCGTGACACTGCGCGCGTGTGGTGAGCTCCGCATGTGCTTATCGGTTCAGTATTTATTATTATTCATTTGTCGTCTTATCCATGTGAATAATTAAAAATCTACCATTTGAAATCTAATTGCTTCTCTAGAAAAAAAATTCACCACACACCACTGCTCTAATACTACGCACATTACTCCACGTATACGAGAAAGAAAAAAGTTTATTAACGTCCATTGCTGCATGTTGTTTTGCAGTGCAAATGTGTGCGTGTTCTTCCATTCGCCGGCAGGGATTTTGGACGGGACGGGACGGACTCGGCTCTAATTATAAGAAACAAGAAAATAGTGACGGGTCAGGCAATACATTGTAAATTCTAATTAGCAAGACAATTCCATTTTGACTTAATTGAGAGAAAAAGTTAATTTTAAAAAATCTCAAATATTATATTTAATCTTATGTTCAGAATCAATTTGAACCTGTATAAATATGATATTTTTACATTTTATAAGTTGATCTTTGATGCAAGGGAAGGGTCACATAAAACTTTACAATAGGACGGGAGATATAAAAATACTAAAAAAAAACAAAAAAAAACGTAATTTACAGACGACCCCTAAAACCTTTACAACTATTCACCTTACCATGACTGGAATTTATTCAGTATTTATACTTTGTATCTAAAAGCTGTTCAGCCATTAGACTTAAATTAGGGACACAAAGATGTGCACGTGCAAAACGCTTCTTGGCCAGTGTCGGCCCCCAACAAACTGGGGTTGCAGCTCAATCAAATGATGGAAATATAATTTCAAAAATTCAGAACTCCAATATATAATAAAACCTAAGCAAATCATGCAAATTCATTAAAATTATGTTAAATTAAAGTCTATTTTCAAAAATTATTTACATGACTTTAGTCATACAGTCCGTGACAGGTATGTTTACCTACCTTGCACATGGTTCAGGCTCTGATTGTCAGTGGGCACAGTAGTTTTTGTATTAGTTCTGCAGTGTGACAACTGCTGGTAATAGAATTCATACAAAACATGATTATGCTCCATCACATTTCCACAAGCAGCAGTGTTTGGACGTGTTTTTCACAAGTTCATTTCATGATCTTAGTTGTTATTGCTGCTACTAGTGGTGATGGTAATGAAATAAAATAACTTTATTTCAAAAATTTCACCACCATGATATATATTGCAACAATGAATAGCTGTGATTTTTCATAAATGTATTCTCTCTTAAATCAGTAGAGATTCTTACTTCCTTCAGAAATAGGATTTGTCAGCATCATCAACAACATAAACAAAACAACCGCGAAAAACACTTATACAATATCTATCTAAGGAGATCATCCACATTCATTCATGACCAATTCACTCAGTCACAACTATTTACAACACTCATGAAATTACAGCTGGCTGTGTGTGAAAGAACGACAGAAAGAGGGAATTTATTCTTACTTTACATAGAGGACTTATCAAACACACATTTTGAATCAAGGAAACGAACTTTAAATGAAAATAAATTTCCCAAACATCATAAATAATGCATTCAATACTGACAAAAATTGACTGAACTCGTGTACTTTTCATTACACATGAAATTCATAAAATTAAGATGCAAGGTGCATTTCAGATCAAGACAGAAAATTGATATTCCCCTCAGACGTCATGCCAGCCCAATGTGTTCTGCAACATAACCCCTGCACCGTAAGCTGATGGCTCATGTCTTTGCGAAAATGACGGCTGTATGTTGAAGCACAGTGATGTGTGGCCAAAGAGTAAAAGCAGTTAAAGATCTTAAGAGCGTGTTACAATGCACTCCTTGGGAGCGCCTGAGATTGCAGAGAGCATGCTTTTGGAACTCTTTGATTTCGAAATAATTTCATAAACATCGATATTGCTTAAACATCTTGAGAAATGAATGTCTTTAAACGAAAATGTATATTCCTAACAAATTATAAGAATTTTTTGATTATCTGAGGTTGTGCAACCTAAGCACGAGTCACCACAGTTTTAGACTACATAATCATATTAAAATGTGTTCTGGTCCAGTGTCTCTCTCTGTTAGTGGTTTTAAGTACATGTGTGTAGTATGTTTCATCAAATTGTGATAATACAAATTATCACATACAGTTAAATGATTTATAATGATACTTGTTGGACTATTATATTACAAATAGGGAGGGCATATATGACCTTGAATTACAGGTAAAGGAAGATAATGAACATTCAGCTAAATTAATATTCAATTTTTTATTATCACAAACATACAAAATTTAATACTTTTGGGTATTAATAACATGGAATGTGTTTTACACTTCATTTCCATGAGGAAATTACTTAATTAAAATATAACTAAAAATGTTTTAATTTCAAGTAAAATACAAGAATGAGAATCTTGACATTGTGGAATCTTTACTTATGAAGTCCAATTGACAATTTTCTGGCAGGTTGAAAAACAACTTAGAATTGAATATTATTTGGTCACAATCTGAAGATTTTAGGAATTAAGAAAAAAGGAATGTATGCGAGAGTTAAGTCAAATGATATTCAAAGAATGTTACTTATGCAGGAGATAATTTTAGGTTGTGCTTACAAAACTCCTTATTTGTACAATTAATGTTGTCCCATACCTCATTGAAAATCCCTGCTTAAATGTAAAAATATGACAATTACCTTTACTCTACTCTCTCTCTAGTAAATTTAAAGATATTCATACTAACACCTAAATACTTAAACATGGAAAATACATAACATAATGAATATCTACTTCACATTGTACTTCCAGAGAGAGAGGGCAAAAAAACTATTTGTGAATTACATGGTTATTTATGGTACCAGTTAGCTGCCAATACAACTGCTCTTCTACTATGTTTAATAATAACATCTAAGGCATTGTATGCTCCAGTTGCGGAATGAAGAACAAAAATATTCATTCAACAATGACATTTTAAATTTCATAGTTATCTTTGTTTAAAGGTTCCATTCTCAACTTGGATGAGTGTTTTTAATCACTACAAGGCAGGCACATGCCCGACCTGTACTCAGAGGTGCCATCTAGAAGAGAAAGATAAAATGTTTCATATTAATTCTTATATATGTCATTTGTACAAGGTGCTTTCAGAAAGTACGTTTCCCTAGGTTGAAATAATACTAATAATACTAATACTAATACTAATACTACTACTACTACTAATAATAATAATAAATTCATCTTCCTTTTAAATCAAGAAATTCCTATCATTACACATGGCACATGGTCATCATTACACATGGCACAGTGATGCAGAGTTGTAGGTGGCCTAATCCGAGTAGCAGATTTCTATGACAGAGATACAAATGTTGATCCCAGAGTCTGACAAAGGTCTCAATTCTGGTAGGGTTTATGTGGAAAATAGTGCAACACATGGTGTATTTGGTACAATAAAGTTACACAATGAAATTGAGTTTTCTTTTTGTTAACAACAAACAGAATCTTACTTTCTGAATGCTCCTCTGGATTTATATCTGCCTCACATAGTTTAAACTATATTCTTATGTGTTAGTTTTCAATTTATGTCATTTTATGAAATTGATTTATAACATACCTGTTGCCACTCATTTGTTTGTGGATCATAAGCTTCTACCACTTTCAAACAATGTTGCCCATCAAATCCTCCAACCGCAAATAGCAAATCACCCAACAAACATACACCAAGTGCATCTCTGCCAATACTCATTGATGCTATAATGGTCCAAGTGTCAGTCTTCGGATCATATCTGTAACATAAAATAACAAAAACGTAAACCCCAAACAAACAAAATTTAGCCAGTTTTATCACAATGATGTTAATGATCATGACAATTCATTTTTCCTTAATGTTTTACAAATTAATCATCCTGAAAAATAAATTATTCCTGTAATAGTGAGAAACACATGTTCTATTTTTTGTTATAGTGATTTTCAAAGAATTGAAGTTAACATCCCATGTTAAAAGAATTAAATGCATTTGCGTTAAATTTTGAACCAACTCTTCAAACTTTTAACAACACTTTCAAAACATGTAACCACCAAAAGACAGAAGATTGTGTTATATCAATCTCAATAACTTGTAAGTTATTATGTGACAGACCTTTGGAAGAAAGAGTAATGAAATATTACCATGAAGATAAGGGACTTTTTGCAACATACATTCACTTTTACAAAGGGAGAGAGCTTCCACAACTATGTCAAAAACAAACAGGAGGGGGGATGATGACAAATTAATACTCACACAATATTTTTTCATATTATTAGTTTCGTGTTAAATGAAATGAGAAATTATAAGGTTGTTTTTATTTATTTAGTTTTTATGTGTAACAAAAAATAATACAAAGATTATTCGCAAGGATGCAAGGATTCAAGATTCTGTGTGCGATCTTGAAATAACTTATACAATTTGAAAATTGTATTAAAATTAAAATTGACCTTTTAGTGCCACAATATTTATCATCATCATCATGAACTGCAGGCATTTAGAAATGATCCTGTTTATGTTTGTGCTGGTTCAGTAGTCCTAGTAGATTAATCTTTTAGGTGTTCCTGATTTTTCCATCTCTTTAAAGGTCTTCCAATGTCTCTGTTTCCAATTGGTTTATATTTCCAGATGAGTTTTGGTAGTCTGTTACTCTCCATCTTTTGTGTTCTTTCCATCTCTTTTGACATTCTTCAATCTCTTCTATTAGATCTTTGGTTTTAGTTTTCTTCTGATTTCCTTGTTTCTTAACCTGTCTCTTCTCGTGTCTCCTAAAAGGTGTCTCCTTAGGAATGCCATTTGGGTTAGAGGTCTTTAGGTCTAAAGATATTAGGTTTAATGACAGATGGTCTAATTTTTAAAGTCTAAAGGCAGGTCTATGAAAACACGTCTAATGAAAATTTGGTGTAATTTTTAAAAAGGTCTAATAATACTGGGTGTAATTGTTAAAAATGTCTAATAAACTTCGGTCTATCAGTCCCAAAATTTATCAGTCCCTAATCTATTATGCTGTAACAGAAATACGTAACAAAATGTGGTTCACATATCATTACATCAGTGAGTTATTGTCTGAAATGAAATCACAATAGGAAAGATACACTTTAATTTAGAAAGTATGTAATGTACATAAAAAGAAACAGGTGTTAAAATATTCAGTCTTTTTTAGTTTGTTTTCATTTGTTGGTGGAGAATGGAATTTTAATCTGTGGCTCAAAGACAGAAGGTATAAGTTGATATCACCATGATCTTTATAATTTTAGTAATTTGATACCATTCACTCTACTTGCCTTTGGTTAATTTTGTATATCTACTAGACTTCGATGTTTATGATTGTATGTCTACTAGACTTAGACCTTATTAATTGAACCTTCTAATTGTAGACCTCTTTTGGTGATTAGACCCTCTGTCGCATGGACCTTATGTTGCATAAGACCTGGTTCGCAATAGACGTCCTGTTCATTAGGCCCAACAAGTATTATACCTTTTGTCTGTGGACCTAACAACCTGAAACTGTCATTTAAGCTGCCTGTATTTTCTGCTTGTTGTCTTCCTTCATTATCCATGTTTCTGAACCATTTAGAAGCATTGGTTAAGCTGTGATGTTATGAAGTTTCAATTTTGTGGTACAATCCATATTCTTCCCAAAGTGCCTTTTAATGGTTCCACACCTTCTGTAGTAATTACAGTAAAACTTCACTTATACGTTTTTCAGGGGACCAAAGAAAAAAATGTATAAGTGAGAAAAACACATAACTGAAATTGAATTTTATGAGCAAAAAAAAATCTCTATTTTTACTCTACTGTTTTATTAGAAAACTTACTACCAAAAAAGAAGATTTTAATATGTAGTTTAAATGATTACTTATGAAAAAGTCTGTTATCTTGGTCTGTTTAACATTATAAGCCCCCAAGGTATACACTTCCCCCTCCAAACGTGATAGCTGTCCCATCACCTCATCTGCGACACTGTGTTGCATAACAAACTTTTTAACAGTTTCTAATGCTGCAACGGCTTCACTGAAACCTACTACATTTATTTCACTATCATCCACTTCATCATCACTGTCTTCATCAATCTCTTCGTTGATTTCACTCACAATGTCCTCAATGGACCTTAGTTCAGATGTAACCACATCTTTATCTACATCCACAAATTCTGTGAAGTCCGCTTGATTGATGGGTAAATCTCCCAAAGCTAACTCCATTTCTACATCATCTTCGGGGCTGCCAAATCCAGCTTTCCGGAAACAGTTCCTGATGGTAGATTCTTCAACTTTCTGCCATGACGAGGAGATAAAATGCATAGCCTATGAGGAAAAAAAGGAGTGTTCCTGATTATAAAAACTAAAAATTCTACCTCACTGACCATCAAACTAAAAATTTTACCTGTAATACATTTATTTTAGTCGAACTCCTGTTTCTGTTGTCGACCTAGCAGATGGCCTGTTGCACCAACATTTTTCGGTAGTGCAACTTTAAGTTTTGGATAACCCCTAGATGCATGGGTTGCAACTCGCTGGTGCAGTTCGAGGGGAAAAATTGCACCTTGACGTTCCGTAGATATGAGGTGTCAGGTGGATGTGCTGGACACTTGTCTACAAATAATAGTATTTTTCGCCCTCTGATACCCATTCTGGCATCTAAAGCCCGCAACCAATCTTCAAAGATTTTCGTGGTCATCCACGAATTTTTATTGTGTTCATATTTGGTGGGCAGTGTTTTAATGTGTTTGAAGCATCGCGGCTTCGCAAATTTCCCGATCGTGACCGGTGGCAATTTTTCTGTCCCATCACTGTTAGCACATAAAAGCACAGTTACACGGTCTTTGCTCTTCTTACCCCCGTGACAATTTTCTCCCTTGAACGCCATCGCCTTTTCAGGCATTAGGGAATAGAAAAGCCCCGTCTCGTCGGCGTTAAAAATATCTTTGGGGGCATACTGCTCCACCAGTTCTTGAAGAGGTCCCGACTTCCATGCCGACACGACATCTGCATCAACATTTCCGCTTTCGCCGCACATCCTTTTGCAGCAGATTCCGTGTCGCAGCTTGAATTTATGAAGCCAGCCAGATGAAGCTTGGAAATTTTCTAAACCAAGCCGCAGTCCAATTTCAGTCGCTTTCTCGCACCATAAGGGGCCGCTTATTGGTATACCTTCAGCACGATGCTGCTGAAACCACTGTAGCAATGCATCTTCCAAATATTTATATTTTCCTCCTTGAATTCGCATTCTCTTGCTACTAGACACCCCAAACACACGTGCCTTGTCCTCGATTTCTTTCCCCTTAGAAATGATGGAATTCAGCGTGGATGCCGGTATTCCCAGTTCTTTAGCAATTTCTACTTTCTTTTTATTTCCACTCTCCCTAACAACTTTTAAAATTTTTATTTTCTCTGATATTGAAAGGGGTTTCCTTTTCCTACCACTCATTTTCGTGTAATATCGCGGACGCAAAACCAAAAAGAAGACGAACTACGACAGTACAACAAACGCGAGATGAAGGCGCGACCTGAGCGACACGAAGACTATTCGCAAATCCCAACCAAGAACTGCAGATTGCAGAACAGAAAGGATGATACTGTTGAACTTGTGTGACTCAGTTTCACTACGGAAACGAAGGCCGTGACCTGCGTGGGCTACAACTGGCGACGAAGACCCACGGCTGCTTTTTTTTTTTTTTTTTAAATTTGTTGCGTCTACATCTTGACGCAACGCGTCTCCAACGCTTTGCTTTCTGCTTCAACGCTTTGCTTTCAAGCTTCATGTTACTTGAGATAACGCGGATCAAAGCACGGTGATCTAATACGTGGGCGACAGGAAGCGCACGACAGCCACAGCTCCACCGTCTGGCGACACCCGCCGCGCCGCGCCTCGCGGAAAGGGATCGGTTTCATTAGCCGCTTGCGCCATCCGCTACCGAAAGGAACTCGTGTTATTAATGCGAGCCAAAGGCACCTTTGGAGACTGGGACAGTCAATGCACAAACATTCTCATTTATTGGTCATCTATGTCATTACTCTCTCCTGGGGACACCTTTGACCTTCCCTCGGAGCTAGCTGTCGCCTCCTGAGATCCTCAGAGAGCTCCCATGCGCATACGACTGAAAGTTTTCGTTTTGGAAGTCCCGCTTCTGGAGGTGGGCCGGGAGCCGACTTTCGCTACCACCCGCGGGCTCGCGCGGTCTTGACCCCTCAGCTAGGCCGAGTCGAGCTTCTATATTACAAGTTTCATTAACGGGAAGTGGCCTCAGAGGGCAAGAGTCAGCTCCGCGGGAGCGCTCTGGAGCGTGTCGACTCGAGCAAAATTCCGGGCACGCCGCAGATCGTCCAGCGCCTCTGCGGGATCATTTGAACGTTATACGGCCTTAAAGGGACTTTTATTTTGAACGTATAAGTGTGAAAAACGTATAAACGTAAAACGTATATCTGAAATAATTTTGCATGGGAATTATAGGAATTTATTCGGGACCTAACAAAAAAAACGTATAACCGTGAAAAACGTATAAGTGAGAAACGTATAAACGGAGTTTCACTGTATGTAGTTTTCTCTTGATGTCTCCTTGAGTGTGGTTTAGTACATCGGTTCTGTTTCCTAGGTAAGTGAATTCTCTTATGGCTCTACTATTTCCCCACTTATTTCAATTTTAACTCTTCTTTGTTCCTTTCCTTGCATTACCATGGATTTTGTTATGCTTATTGATATTCTCATGGAATTTTTCCTGTGTAACTTTTGATAGTTCAAAAATTGCCCACTGTAGGTTGTCTTCAGATTCTGCTACTACTATCTGGTCATCTACGTTTACCATTGTGTCGATCTTTCTATCTCCTTTGATTAAAATTCCTTGGTTCATCTCCTGCCAATTCCTTATTAAATGGTTACTATAAATGTTGAAGAGAACTGGTGATAAACCACAGCCTTGTCTTGAGGCTACTCTTAGTTGTTATTGATGTTGAGTTTTTCCCCTTTCCTAGCTGTATTTTTATTCTGGATTTCTCATAACGGCTTTGTACTGCTTTAATTAAACGATGTGCGATTTTCTCCTCTTCTAAGATTTCCCATCATTTCTTCCTATCAACTCTGTAGTATAATTTTTCATAGTCCACAAATATTACAAATGTAGGTAGGTTTACTTTTTTTCTTTTATCCATGAGCATTTGTAAAGTGAAGATGGCATCTTTGGTGCTCCTTCCCTTTCTGAAACCACACTGTTCCTTACCCAGAAATTTCTCCCTTAATTCATTGATTCTGTTCCTTAAGATAGTTACATAAATCTTTCAAGTTGTTGATAGTAATGAGATATCCCCGTAGTTGTTGTAGTCTTTCTTAGAGGCCTTTTTGTGAATATTGATGATTAGTACTTCCTGCCAATCTGTTGGTATTTTCATTTCTTGTCAAATTTTATTGAAAAGTTCAAGTAGGGTTTCTTTTAGTTTCTTTCCCACCACATCTTACTAGTTCTAAATTTACCATATCTGTTCCTGTTGTTTTCTTTCTGGTTTTTTGCTTTTCTCAAAACGGTTTCAAGTTCTGACATTCTTATTAGGTTATCTGCGACATCATCAATGTCTGTTCTGTTTCTTTTTCCCTTCCTGTTGATCCAACCTTCTTTGTTATTCCAAAGTGTGTGGAAATGTTTGATCCAACCTTCCTCTGGGACGATGTTTAACGAGATTGTATTTTTTGTGTTCATATTAAGACATTTCAGAATTTTGATCCCTATTCTCTGAGGACTTGTGATGTCAATCTCTGGACTTTTAATGTATGCTCTTCAATTCTCTCTTTTGTACTTTCAGCTAAGTTGTCTTACTTTGGCCCTTACTTTCTGGTATTCTACGTAATGTTTTAATGTTAGTTTTGCAGGTAAGTCCTATAAACTTGTTTCTTTTATAATATATAACAATATTTATAATATTATTAATATCAAACATATATAGGATGTTTGGAAGCTCATGTTACAAAATAGTACCCTAGATTCAATGATGAATTTCATGGAGAATGGCAGATCCAATTCTTCTGAAAAAATTTTCTCATTGAGAAAATTAAGTTTAAATATTACTTCTGGGCACAAAATTGAAACTGGGTGGCAAGTCACAGCAGACACCAGAATCTGCAAAGGAGCTGGTCTGTAATGCTACATTATTTTGCCATGTTTTTGGTGAAACTTGAGTGGAATAATAATGCATGCTGGATGCTCATTCACTTTAATAGTTTCAAGTGTTTTATGTGTATTATTCATTCACTCCATTAAATCTACTTAAAATGCATTTTTGTAATAAATTATGATTACATATGCAGTGACATATTACTATGCAACACTGATCATGTTTCCAGCTTTAAGGAAATTAACAAAACTCCTGAAAGGCTCAAACTTTAAGAATTCTCAAAGGATTTTTAGCACATCTTCAGTGTGAACTAAAGTCTTATGCTTAAGATACAAGTGTATGATAAATGATAGTTCCCTGCAGAATACCCCTTTTATCATACTAACAGCATTTTGTAGTTGAAATGTTAGTTCTCATTCATTAACCCATATTTGCCCGGTGTTCCATAATTGGAACAAGCGACAGTGGATTTGACTCTTCCTTAAAGTGGAATGCACTTGGAGGCTTTGTTATATTACAAGAACTTCAACAGAGGGATCGAATTTTCTGATAGAGCCAAGAGTTGATTTTAGTTCTTATTTGTACACCGAACGGAGAGGGTTTATTGAGCCGACGTTTCACTGCTGGCACCATGAGTGATGAAAGGTGAAAGCAATCGCGTTATATTTTTACTTTTAACTTTTTGTTCATATGAGAATAGTTAAATTACATTGTCTTTATATCAGTAAATTAAAAAATCTTGAAAATATTACTATTTACCTGAGCCGGAATCGATTTTTCTAAAATGTTCCAATATTGGAACACCAGGCACAAACGGTACCATGAATTATTATTTTAAAATTCATCACACATAAATTTTCCTCTCTCAGATTATTAACAACAGAACAATTGCGATTTTGGAGGATAATGATTACTTCAGTACATTTATTTTTATTATGCCCCCAGACGATGTATGAGTGTGGAGATCAGTGGGAATGAAGACTGATGGCACACTGAAAAATCTACCTGAATCCCAACTATGATCAGAACGTGAGGCACTATTTATGCAATTCAGTGAGACTAAGAGACTCACATCTGTAACAATTAGAGAGTAACATTGGCTCTGGACATCGTGATGAGTGCATTCAAGAAAATATTCTCTCTACGCCTGTCTCTTTCCAACGTAAGAAAGAACAAAGAAAGTGCGAAAAAATTGACATAAATCTAGAATTTACAAATTTCAACAATATTACGAGTGACATAAGTATAGTATCAAATGAGCCTGTGTTGTTTTGAACAATTTTTTGATGATAACGTTTGGGACATCCTTACAAAAATGTTCGTATTGTACTGTAGCAGAAAGGGAGTTACACATTTACAATTTCTTCTGAGGAAGTAAAATGTTTCATAGGTATTCTAATTTTATCAGCATACAATATTGTACCAAGATAGATGTTTTGAGAAACAGACTCAAGAGACTTGTAATGAAGCTGTCAGTTCGGCAAAGAGAAAAAGCAGGTTTGAATTGATAGAAAAAATATGCTCATTGCACAGACAAAGATCTAAAACAAAGTGAAATATTTGCAAAACTAACACCTCGTATTTCCTTGCTGAATAAACGATATGCAAAATTGCATGCATTTATGAAGAACACTTGACTGTAGATGAGAGCATACCGTGTTATGGAAGGCTTGGAGCAAAGCAATTTATTCACAGGAAAGTGATTGGATATGGTTTTCAAGTGAACAAAATAAAGTTCGTACAAACACAGAAGGAAAATATAATATATTCATGAACTGAAATCATACTAAAAAAGTGATGATGGCACCCTCTATTTATGTTCTGCATTGCTACTGCTTCTGACAATGGCTGATAGCTACTTAGAATGACAGAGCAATGTCAACAAATGGATCACCTATTATTCAGATCTACTGTTCAAAATTATCTTCAAAAGTATAAAAGTTTACCCTAATCAGGTGGAAGATCTGAAACTAGCAATTTAATGATATCTCGTATATCAACTTCTGTAGGATTTGATAGTACAGGACACTGGATTTCAACAACCACAAAGCAAGGAAGATGTGCAACATATAAACGGAACACAACCAATCAATGTCAAAAATGTAACCCAAAATTGCATGAAACCTGTTTTATACTCCATATTAATTAAACTTTTATTGTAATATAGAGAACAACTAAATTGTAGTTCTTTTACAGTTTAAATAAAGAAAAAAATATTTTAGATCTGGCCTTACTTGTTGAGAAACCATGGGCCCGTTTGCACCTGGTGTTCCAATATTGGAACAGTCCATATTTAGAAAATGATAATTTTCATTTAGAGCATAACTATATATCATCTATAACATCATTTATTTGCTAAAAATATAATTATGTAAAAACAATAAACTCGGGCATAAATGGGTTCATTCTGGCTGCCAGAATTGAACTGATGCTCCAGCGAGTTCCATTTCATGCAGCTTCAGGCTAACAATAGCTTGTTTTAGATAATCTGATAAATGATTGCAAATCAATGGCAATGATGAAAAATTGTTTCAATTTTAATTGTTTAAAAAATGAGGTTGACATTTGTAAGGCAGAGTTATAGTCATGAAAACTTAATTAATGATGTAAAGCTTGAAGCAAACCACTGAGTAATGAAATTTTTATTTTGAAATACAGCTTATTGTGTACTACATAAATGGGAAATAGGTTTTTCAGAATTTGCCAAGAAGAAGTAAACAGTAGAACAGTTATGAAAGAAAACAAAAACAAAATACTGAATTATCACTTTACCTTTCCACCGAATCAAACAGAGATGCAGAGGGATTTGAAGCAGGAGCATCATGACCACCCAAAGCATACAAATATCCATTAACTACACCAACACCCAGACCACCTCTGCGTTTTGCCATGGATGCACATGACATCCACTTATTCGTATGAGGATCAAAACATTCGACAGTTCTCAAGCATGAACTTCCATCTCGACCACCAACTGCATACAATCTGGAGAAAAAAAAATTAAGCAATTTATCACCCATTTTACTTCATTAATATAAATCATGTTCATAGAAAATTTTATTTTTCAATATGCTTTATACAAACATTGTGAAGAAAAAAAGCAACATTTAGAATATTACTATACTAAGTAAATCAAGTATACTACAACTCTGCCATCTATACTATAACATGGATAAAGGTACTCTACAAAACCGGATTCCAATTCTTGTGACTATACTAGATTTTTAAGGATCAAATACCTGATTTATACTTCCAAAATGTAAATTCAGTGAAACCTGATGAAATGGCCACCTCCATTAAGTGGTCACCTTTGTGGGGTTGATGGATTTTTCATATGACACATGTAAATATTGCCTAATT
The DNA here is from genome assembly GCA_011170035.1 of Teleogryllus occipitalis. Lineage (NCBI taxonomy): Eukaryota > Metazoa > Arthropoda > Insecta > Orthoptera > Gryllidae > Teleogryllus > Teleogryllus occipitalis. The sequence goes on along the minus strand of BLKR01014791.1, from coordinate 80,529 downwards.
TAAGTGGTCACCTGCCCCACGGTCAGTAGGCACGTATTAGTTGATCACAACTTACTCATATATTTCAAGTTTGAGCCATTTCTTTCATGGATGCAGACAGACTTTGTTTGCTCATGAAGAATCCCATCATACCTTTTGGAGTATGGCCTCCAATCCCTTTCAAGGATACATCTCTCTACACGATATATGACAAAGCGCTTTTCAGTGCTAGAGATTTCACAAGTTAAAAGAATGAAAATAATAACAGCATTTTCACCGATACCATTCTCAAATTCAAAAGATTCAATACCATTTCTTTGAGATAACATTGTCAGTGAAACAAATTCATAAGTCACCACACCAAAATTAAGTGTGGCACTAAGAATAATTTTCACTAGTACAATTGAAAAATATTATCAGATAGACAGCGAGTGCAAAAAAACATCATGTGGTCATGTGCAATCAAGATTGCAAGGAAAAGATGTTTCCTTCTATCCAGTGCTGATATAAAATTTAGAGTCAGAGTAAAAATTAAAACCAATTTACTTATTTTGAATTCTTTTATAATAATTCCTTTTAAACAGTGTTTTTTTACTGCCTGTTATATTACATGCCTGTTTGGATGCTTGTTTTAGTAAATACAAATGCCTGCCTATTCAAGGTAAAATAAATGCTCGAACTTCCAGGCATAACCAATTTATACCAAACAAAGGTGCAATTTCAACTACCAAATATTTGTCACAAAAGGGTGCTATCCTCAATTTTACAGTGCCTTCTTGCACAGCAATGCTCTGACAAAAAGATTTGTTGCATTAACTAACCCTGAATGATAAAATTGTTATACTGTTCCTCGAAAACTTATTGAATATTTTATGTTTTGTATGATTTAAGGCAGTATGTTCATTAGATCAAGCACGATGAAGTACTCCCAAAAAATACTTTAAATAAAAGAAACATTTCTCTTTTTCAAGACGGTAAAGAAAATTGGCTGTTACCGGACTAATTTTTTTAAAAAAAAGAAGTTAAATTTAGTACAGGCTCTTATGGAAAACTTTTGCAGGTATATGTTTTTTCAAGTTATTAAAGAAGTTATACGGTGAAAGAACATTTCCCACAACACAATATTATATTTCGTACACAACGCGAATGTAAGTCCCTACCTAGCAGTAATAAATTTACAGGGTTTTGTGTTGATAGTTTCTTATATATTATGAAAAATCTTATCTCTCCTTAGCTTATGAAATATAGAAAAGATAGATATTTCACACCCACAGTAATGAAACTAATACTTACTTATTGTTTAGTACAGCAACACCAACTGTAGAGCGCGGTGTTGACATTGGGGCAACAAAACTCCACTGACGAGCCTGTGGGTCCCATCGCTCAACAGTATTTAGGTAACTCCAGCCATCATGACCTCCAACAGCGTACAGTGGTCCTTCTAATACTCCAACACCTGTTTCATTCATATCACAATATTATGTGAGAACAATAACACAAAAAGTTAATTTTTATGATTATATCTATGTTTGCTGTGTAAAGGGCGTTAAGTCCAAAAATGGCAAAAAAAAGTTGGATCTATTTCTGGATTCAAGAGCTAAGTCCCAGGCCATTTTTATATTGAGTTATTCGTTTGCAAAGTTTGGGAATATGAGAAAAATCACAGTGCACAAATATTGCAGTATAAAGGGGTGATCAACTGATCAATGAACTATAGGACTGAACTATACATGAATGTTTTGCATTTCAAAAGCAAAAATATGAACGATAGAAAATTTTAAAACCCTTTTTCTCAAAACTATTATTTTGAACAAAACACTCTTTAAGCAGCAAACAGATATTAGAGCATCTTAATATCTGTGTTTGATGATAAAGAGCTTTAATAAAAAATATAGAGTAACTTCTGAAGTTCTTTTATTAAAGGATTTTTAGCCTGTCATTTTGTTATAAAAAAAAGCATTTTAAAATGCTGCATTGTCCCACTGGGGGAAGTCACATTCCACCAACATTTTTTTTTTACATCCAGCATGCAAGTTTTCCAAAAAATCTGAATATTTTCACCTGTAAATTCAAATGACAATGCTCCCTTACTGTTCCTTTGAATTGCAAATTTAGTCACATCCTAATTGTTATCAAAAGTATGAGAATTACAATTGGGATGCACGACACCCTGCTGTGCCTCCTAAGGTGCAACTTCAAACACTGGGCATTTTTACACTACTTTTACTCAGTGTATTCTGAAGCCAAATACAATAATGTTCTCTGGTGTACAAGAAATTCTCAAAAAATTACAAGAGACAGACATTTTATAACAAGAGCCAGCATCTACTGACAGTAGAGAGGAAGTATTACAAACACCTAGAATAAGACAAAAAGATTAGTGAAAATTGACAAAAATATTCTTAAGGGAAAAAAATTAGTAAAAAGAAGATAATAAATAGGAAAGAATTACACACAAGAACATTTGCTAAACATGATTTTTATTTATAAATTGCAACAATTATTTTGGTGAAATAGAGTAGTAGGTTGTAGTAGAGTAGAAAGATAGTTTTCCACATAATGCTGGGAACGACATCAATTGATTTATTTGAATTCTTTATTGAATATGCAAGGTTTCATTAATTATAACATACTTCAATTGAGGTAGAAATGGGATTAATAAAGGAGGCCCCATCCATATCCTGGTCATTTTTGCTTTTATTCAAAATGCTGTATTAATTTACTCCTATATTTACAATTTCAAAAATTGTCTAATCAATCTAAAAAAGGCGGCGGTGATGGTGTAAGGGTTAGCATATCGGACTGTTATACCCAAGTTTGCGGGTTCGAACCCGATCGAAGCCGTGGATTTTTAAGGGCGAAAAAGTCCTTCGTACGCCTTCCTTCGGAGGGGAAGTAAAGCTGGCTGTCCCATGTTAGTAGATTTACTGCACGTAAAAGATCCTCAAGCCTAAATGACGCCTCTGAGCTAAATTCAAATCACCTGTTTCGTCGCCCAACCTTCTTTCTCCCCTAGTAGGTGAAAGGAGCGTAGCGGAATTTGCGTGGTCAGGCGGAAGAGCAGACCTCATGGCCTGAGTCTCGCCACGTAAAATAAGGCAAATTCAATTCAATTCAAAAAATCTTATTATCATTCTTTCCCTTTAAGTGTATAGGTATAATATCTATTATTACAAATTTGATGATAAGTGCTGATGTAAATAAAATTCTAGAAACAAGTTTTCGGTTCTTCATTGTTTGTGAAAGAAAACATGTTAGAAAAGAAGAAAACCACAAAGTGAAATTCTCTTAACCACAATAAATACTACATTTGTGACTTGTTCGTTGTTTGCTTAAACTTTGAATTCATTCAAGCATATTTTACTTTAAATGGAATTTTGTAAAATAAACTTTTCAGGAATTTACAAATCTATATAACATTAGCAATATAATTTACAAAGAACAATTTCCTTAACCTTTCTTTTAGTAGGACCACACTTCAACTTGAACACTGTTAGATGTCACAGTGGAAGGGGAAAAGACAGGGTCATACCTGCATGAATATTTTACCATACAAATGAACTGCTTTGCTCCAGGCTATTTCATGTTATCAAACAGGCCAAAAGCCAAAGTAAGGCAGGCAACTTGGAAAAGAATGAGTGAAGTTAGTCTACAAGTCTGCAAAAGTATTTTGGCATAAGTATGCACTAGAATTTTACATTTCCCAGAATGAAGGTTGTTTTAGGTTACCTCAACTTACTTTTATGTCACAAAGCAATTGCACAAAGCAAAATTAAAAACATTTTGTGTTTCAGTGCTGCTCCATCAAGCAGAAGAATCCAACTGAAGTAATGATTACAACATTCTACTGACCTATTATCCTAGATGTTTCAATGCCCTCAAGCAAGCTGAATGTGAGAGTATATCAGAAGGATATAAATTTGAGAAAAAATTTGATCTATCATTCACACCAATAGACTTGAATGTGATAAGAGTGTTAATTAACATCCAATAATTTTAGAATTGTTTTAGTTGATATTTTTAATTTTCCTGGTCTGGAATTGATTACCTAAAACGAGTCACAATGCAAAATGGATGACTGTTCTTTGGTTAATAAATATTAAATAAAATATTTCAGATTTTGAATTTAGAGAAGACATTAAAAGGGTTAACATTATTATAAATTTCAATATGTTAAAAGAATGTAAATAATTAAATAAATACTCGGGTGTTAGAAACCCTTGACTGACAATGGTTTGATACCATAATAAGTATGACTGAGCAGAGTTTAACATCCAATTTTGCAATAATATTAGTAAGATGATAATAACAACAAGAAAACAAAAAATACAAACCTAGACCATGTCGATGAGTGGACATTGGAGGTAAATTGCTCCAGGTTCTTGCCTTTAAATCGTAACATTCAACTGTGTTGAGTGTTTTCAATCCATCTCTTCCTCCAACAACATATAGCTTCTCATCCATAACAGCCACACCAAACTGTAGGCGACGAGCACTCATATTTGCCACATGACTCCAAGAATTAGTGCGAAGATCATATTTTTCAATGCTTGTAGCCCCTGCAAAAATCCATCATTAAATTGGCATTTTAATTCAGCTTCCCTGAAATATGATACATAAAAGTATTTCTAGTGCTTACAATTATACATTTCATTAATGGTTATTTAATTGGAGCAAAACCAATTGGACAAGTATCATCAAGGTGTGAATTGGTGCGATTTTCTTTAGAGAGAGACTTTCAAAACTCTAGGAGGGAATAAATGAAAGTGTACCATAGTAAGTACAATACTATAAACAATACAAATATACATAGTGGTGTAGTACAATACAAGTAATAGATTGATTGATTGATTTTTTTCATGTTTCTGGGCACGTCAACTACTTTGGTCCCATTAGTGTAGTGCATGCTTTTTTCTCGGGAGATGGTGGCGATTTTCCCCACTGAATGGCAAGATCCGGTGCCGACCAACCATCGACTAGTGAGGTTTCCCCCTAACCAGGACTCTCCCACCAACGAGGCACCGCCCCAGCCGGGACAAGCTCTACGCTCCCAACCGGTCTCCCAGAATGTGTGGTAGTGTAGTGCATGTTAGTGTAAGTGTGTCTGTAAGGGGAGAGGATAGGAGAAGGAAGAGGAAGGACAGATCGTGCACGGTCTGTGGCCCGTTTGTTAGGGTACTGCTCCGGCATTAAACTGGTGTTGATCGGAGAAACCATGGAAAACTACCGATCAGAGCAGCCGGCCGCTAGAATTCTACTCCAGATTGCAACTGAATTCAACCTAGCTGAAAAGCTAGTGTTGAAAATCCTGCCGCTGTCAGGACTTGAACCTAGGACCTCCTGGTCAGAGGTGCTGCAGTGACATCAGTTACAAGTAATAGAATCTAATGAAATGAAGATAATCTTTGCCTACGCAACAGAGTGTGAATCATTCCTATGAATGCTCTTCAGGATGTTTTCTAGTCCAATTTCCTCGATTTGAACATTTCAATGTGAAAAAATTATAAATGAAGCACCTTCATATGGATTAATTGTTACTTTCAAGGTCAAACAAATTAATACTTTTTTGGCAGGAACATTAAACAAGAGGTGGGTGAGGATGATCCCTGACAATTCGCACCAAGACCATCATACCACCTAGATTGAGGAGTTTCAAAATTCAAAATTTCTTTATTCACATTTCCCCATTAATTCCATATCACGATGCAATTCACAAATATTCTTAAAATATTAAGATCTGAAATCCAGTCAAACAAGGAAATGAATAAAGTAAAAAACAGGTAGTTTCTTCTAAATATTTAGCACAATTCAGTTATGTTCAGTAAACATCAACATTTTTTTTAATTTTTAATACAAACCAACACAAGAAGTCTATTTGTAGTTTTTATTAGAATTTCCCTCAGTCAAGACTCAAGGGTGAACCTGTGTTTTGCAATGCAAGAGATGGAAAAGAAAAAATGGACATTGACAGGAATTTGCATTCTACATCTAACCACCAAAGGATGGGGGAAATAAAAAGAGGAAGAGAGAGAGAAAAAAAAAGTTAGCTAAAGCTTCCCTAACTGAATGTTTGCAGTTCCCTCAATGACATGATTTATTTTTTATTTATTTATTATCAATATATGGACAAGTTAGTCCTTTATTTACAAAAAATACAATAAAAACTCCTCTACCATGAGGCAACATAACTATAAAAGTACACATATGTACACATATGTGGCCTTGGTCCTCAGCTAGGCTGAGTCAAGCTTCTATATTACAAGTCTTATTGACGGGAAGTTGCCTCACAGGCTGAGCGACAGGTTGCTCCACGGGAGTTTAAGGAACAGATAATAAAAGTTTTAATAGTCTCATAATCGAGACAATTTTCTAGTCAACTAGTCAATTTACAATTTTATTTTGACAGAATAGTAATTAAATATTTTTAAAAATTCTTAGAAGGTCTAGGGTGTTGTCCTGTATTCAGAGTAGATTTGTCTTGAATGCAATGAAACACATATTGCAGTTGTGCTTGTTTGTATTAAATCATTGCATGCAGTTTTCTTAGCTCCAGAATCTATTAATCCTCTTCCAACATTAACATTGCAATAATGAACATGAAACAAACTTTTAGAAACCAGGTACCATGCTGTTAGATAAGCTAAAGGACAAAATGAATAAGTAAAATAAATTTTTACAAGAAAGAAGCATAATCAATCAAATCTAAAATCCTAAAAGAGAAATTGTTTAGGCAAATTAATACAAGACCTCTTCTTGTATCCATTCCACCAACAGCATACATGGCACCAACAGTGGACTTTCGAGGACGTGTCCGTGGAGACTGAAGCATAGGGCGACGCTCAGGTAATAAATGGTACTTAAGGGCTTCCATAATTAATTCTTGACATAAACGTTCTTCTCGAAACAATGGATTTGTTTCTATATGATCTGCAATAAACTATAACAACAGGCAAATGAATAACAACAACAACAATAATAATAATAATAATAATAATAATAATAATAATAATAATAATAATAATAATAATAATAATTATCATAGTAATGTGACACAACTGCTCTACTAAAGTAGACAACTGGTATCAGGAAAATAGTTACTGAATTTCTCTGAATTATTTGTTGCACTAGCAAAGTTTTAAGTTAACTGTTTGTCCAATGCAATTAGCTATTTTACACAAGAGTCCAATTACATTCTTACTTTAATTGGAATGCTATCACATCTAGACTGCAAAGTAGACAAAATACTAATCTAAATATTTTAGGTAAAGTATTAAATTCATATTGAAGAAATAAATACTTATGCCATTCATATACTTAGATTTACAAACCAGAGGAGAGAGAAGAGGCAACTTGACTAGTGCCAAAAGACGACTGATGTCTTTTTTTCTGGCAGGGAGATCATATTTTACCCATGACATGAAAGCCTGTTGGAATAAAAAAATAACATCAGACACTGAAGACAAATACTGTTTTTAGAAACATTTTATAATGAACATTTGAAAAGTCTTTTATAATGACACATGATAAGTTTCATTATCTCTTTCAAATGTTCACATTCATCAGAAACAATTAAGTTTTGAGTATTCTTAATATTAGTCCATTTTTAGCTGTGTCTGAAATTGGATACATTTATGGATGTGCTGCAATGAAAAATGGATTGAGAATGCTGATCAAGCTTTTTCAGTTCCAAACAACATTTCTACACAATGTATATACTCCAATCTTCAAGACAATAATATGAAGCCACAAGAGGAAAGGAAATAATTATCGCCTCCCAGTATAATGCACCAGACCATTCATTCGCAATTACCACTGCCAAAATTATTAAAATGTGCAGATCATTTTGTAAGAAAAATAATTTTTAAAATTTGATGTTGCAGACTTTTTAAACATCCTTTGTATAATACAAAAGTAAACATACATGAAATATCATTTCTTCACAAGGCACATTGAGATCATCAGAAGCAAGGAGCTTCGCAACTTCATCAGCTGATAGCATAAGAAATTCTTGATTACGAATCACTTCCATGAAATGTTCCTAAAAATTAAAAATAAAATGAATTAGAAAAGCAAACTTTTCCCATATATGATTTAATTGAAAATGTTCTTACTGTTGTATATTCATGAGAAACTTGAAGTAACTTCTGGCAACCCTGTGCATCAGCAAATAGCCTAATGCCAATGCAGTTTGAAGGATGGAGCTGTTTCATAAGAAAACTGCAGCATGCTGTTACTACATCATTTAATTGCAGTAGACATGCTGTGGCAAGTAAAGTTTCAACAGTGTCTTCATGTAGTTCAACACTGCCTGGGAATCATATAGTCTTATTTATCATCAACATTTCATTATTTAAGAAAAGAAATGAACAAAACCTGAAGTTTTTGTGATAAATAAAATGTATTCACAAAAAAAGAAACAATTTTAATTCATGTGCTAAATAATATGATTTAGGTAATTGAGAAAGAAACTTCAATGTGAAAAAACATACAATTTCACTCACCAGTATAACAATAATGAACAAGAGTCCATAATGCATCTCCATCGACATCTTGTAATACAACTTCACTTTGAGTTGCTTCTCGAAGATTGCTAGTAAACATAGCTGCAAAATATTCAGATCCAGCACTCAAGACCAGACGATGAGCAGGAATTTGTCTGGAACCTGAAATAAATATGTTTTCACAAAACAATGAAGAACTTTAAAGAGTATTGATTTGATTTAGATAACTCAATTAACCTTATTTACCTGCTATTAAAGTGACATCTGTTAATTGACCCTTTAGAAAATAATTTTCCATTTTATTGAGGCTCAACTGTGAAAATTGTTGCGACTGGAAACATTCATCATGTGTTGAAAGCGTAGAAAGGCTATGATCACTTCCAGCAGCTTTTGAATTTGAAACGCCTTGATCCAAGCTAAAAACATTAAGTTAAATAAAAGTGTGCAGTGTGGTTTTTCCAGGCTGACAAGGAAGGCCAACCCTCCCTTATAAACTATGGTACAATCACAACAAACTTTCATACTGTCGTACACTCACATTCCCCTCCAAGGTTATTCTTATTAAAAGAAATAGTTTTGTGTGAAGAATATAAAAGATTAGTGTAATGTCTCCTATTGCCATGAAGACACCAAAGACACTAAAGTGTAACCCTTAAGTGTGAGGCCACCTGTGACTTGGCTTTCATGAGCCCAATCAGTTGACCAGTTTTCTCACAGCTGATGTTACAATTCCTGATAAACAAAGCATTTTGTAGCAAGACATGCACAGGCCAGTACAAATTCTAGTCTCCAAACACAAGTGGCCTCTATTAAGAGCGTATATCTTATAAAAGACTTAAAAAATAAAAAAAAAGTTCCTAATTTCAATGTTTATAGTAAATTAATCATGTATGGTTGTATGAAAGTAATGTGACAGGAAAATTATTTTGCTGAACTCAGCAGAATGTAGCCATGAGCTGCTACTGGTGTGCAGTATTGGATATGCCTTGAAACCACTGTTATTGAAATAAAACTGGGGCAAAGCAAGAACATAAGATACTCCTACACAGCTTTGGAAAGAACACTGGTTAAAACATCTAAATTATTGAACAAAAGGGTTATTATTCACGTAAATAAAGCATTGGTAATTTTTAGTAAAAATTATGAATCTCTCTTGTTGCAAAGGTCATACTATGGAATTCTTATTATCAATAATCTTCTATACCCCTTATACATGTAACCAAATACCCTGCGATTACTTTGACATACCTTTCAGAACTTCCATCCGGACATAATTCTTTCTTTTCACCATTAGGACTTGCCATCTTCTGAATCAACAACAGAAAAACAAATTATAACAATACTATAATTGTATAAAAATTAATCATCAAACTATGGATTCCATATTCTTTAAATTAATTTGAACTAATCAATGCTACTTACATTCATCTCTTAGTGCAAGTAAACAAATAATTCTAAAGAATGCATTTCAGTATTGTCTAATTAATGTTTTCATAATGATAATAAATTGCCTTCAGACAAATTAGAAAAAAAATCCTTTACAAATATTTATTTTCTATTCAAAATCATCCTAATTTCTTTCAAGATCTCATTTTGGATTCCCTTCAGAGAGTTTCAAGGTCTTGTAGTAGTAGAATATTGTCTTTCATGTTAATCACAGAACTGTCAAAAAATACATATTTTATTGTGATTTTTAACCAATACATTAATTTAAGAAAACATTTTATTTGCAACAAAAAATAGCACAATGGCCATTGCAGCACCAGCACAGTACACACTTCAAGAGTCAGTGTTTTACATTTGAGCAGCTTTTAAGACTTCAGGGACCAGATAAATTTAACAGCTCAGTTCAATGAATAGGAACTTTTAAGAAACACTTTAACTACGGATACTTGAAAAACAGAAACAAGGGTGTATCGACAACAACAATGTATCAAGAGTAAACATTATTGCCTTTGATCGCATTTAACTTTTTTTTTTGACTCATATTGGAGAACATTTAATTTTCAAATTTCTAGAACTACTCTGCCTATCTGATCAGCAAATCATTTTGAATCACTAATAACTTTCCATTCTAGACAAAAGGAATGCATAATATGGATATTAAAGGAACATGATATGGTCTGGATTACAGTAACTCGAGAATTTATTCTGCAACATTACTACTTGTTTAACATTATTTTACAAGCAAGTTATATCGGAATATCAATAGTACAAATTAATCATTATCGAACAAATCAGAAATGTAACAATAAAAAGTAACTTTTTCCCAAAATTTTTGTGTGAAGCTGATACATACGTACATTTTTCAAATAAAATAATATTTTGAATATTGTAATTACGGCCTGAATGAACCTATTTCTGCAAAACAATGATTGCACAACATCTACACATTTCAGCTAAATACACGGACGCTCAGATATCGCGGACAAAACAGTAAAACAATTAATTACACGTTACCTTAACAATAAAGATAATGTTTTAAGCTGCAGATCTATAAAACAAGGTGTCTATTTGGCTGTTCTTGTCAGCATTGCCTCAAAGCCTACAACAAAAACACACGGGAAAGGGGAATTAACGGTATTTCACATATCCAACAAAATTCCATCAAAATAATTCCACAGCATGATACGAATGTGAAAATGTATAAGAAAAAAAATGCATTAATCTGAAATTACAAGTGTACGCTAAGAAACAGCAAGACCAGAACAAAGCAAATCGAGTCACAGCACGAGCGCCTTTGTTTTCAAACGCGTTTAATGCACGAAATATAACGGACTGCAAAGAATAAAATTAATCGATCATGATAAAAACAACAAAATAATTTTCAAGAGTATTGTTTGGCAGTCATGAAGCACTATTAAATTACGGCACTTCACAAACAATACCTTTGGAGTGTTTCAGAAAAGTACACACAAAGGTTGACAGCCGCACGCAGCGGGCGCGCACGCACGCATGCACACACACCGCCAGGTTGACAGCCGAGAGGAGGTCCAGACTCCAGAGAAGCAAGCCTTTCGCACGTGGAAAAAGACGCTCTACTGCTACTCCTATTGGACGACGCTCGTCCACTTACAACGATGATTCGCAGAGACAGGGAAATACAAAGCTTTGTTCTTTCCACGGTGTAAGATATATATATCTTACACCGTGGTTCTTTCTATAAATACACGAACTTCCTCAAAGAAAATAAGGTTATGAAAGTAGATCCTACTTCAACCTCAAGGACGTGTTATTGGAATTAGGGGCGTTATTCTTTGTAATTCATTGTTTCTATATTTTCTGTGCGGAAGTGAATCTCTTCCGATCAAGCAACAATGTATGTACTGAAAATATTTTTTGAGTATTTATAAGGTTCTTAACCCTTATCGTAACTGACAAGGTAAAAAACCGGTTCGCTTTCGCGATATCATGGTTGATCGATAACACCAGCGCAAGCGGAATGGCATTACATTTATAACTTGAAGCTTTAAAGGCACAGTGACGCTTCGCTACGCTTCTCTCATGATTCGGCAACGCTCTGCCCTACGAGATTAACATTATACATCCTTGAGACTATCCAACGTATTTTATATTTTGACATTTTGATGCTCGCGTATTGAAGTTCGAAAGACTGGCCTTCAGCCTAGGACATTAAAATAAAACATATTAATATAACACATATTTCACTGACCTCGCGTCGGAGTCGACTAGTAACGATAAGAGATAAGACGCGTTTATGATTGATTGGTTGATTGATAACTAGTGATTCCGGGCGCGTCAACTGCTAAGGTCGTTAGTCCTGTAAGTGTAGTGCATGCGTTTTGCTCGGCAGGTGGCGGTGATCTTGTCTCGCTGGATGGAGAGATTCGGCGCCGACTTACCGCCGACTAGCGAGGTATGTCATTTCTTTTTCGGGATTTCTTGTTTTCGGGATTTCGGGGTTTCTTGTAAAGTTCCCCCAAATTTTAAAGAAAGTTTTTCAAAATCGCAGTGCTTTGAGTTGAACCCGATCGATTGGGAAAAGTCCTAGGAATAGTGTAGACGCTGTACATACTTCGATGAAAATATCACTATAGTGACGTTGAAGTTCCCGATTGGCTGACAGCCAGCGCCACAGCTAATGAAGTGTCAACAGACTCAATGTTTTAATCGAAATATAATGTGGCTCAGACGGATGGACAGGCAGATGAACGGGAAAAAAAAGAAAAGAAAAAAAACAACTTTTTCGGTATCAGGGGACCCGGAAACATGGTTTTTCCGTTGAAATCGAGTTTCCGCGGGATTCTATAACTTTCTCTACACTACGTATATTAGTCCACAAAGACGTATGTATATGAGTAAGTAAAAGGGATGCTTCATTCTTTTCTTGCAGTAAACGATCATGGCTAGTTATTAACCCAGCTCAACATAGAAGGATTGATGCCTACCTTTGCAAATACCCGGGACAGGTATAGAATCAACTATTAGAGGAGAAAATCCAAGTATGGACTAGCTTTTGATTTTTGAATGTAGCAGGATGTTTAGAAATATGGGGTAATTTAAATTTGTATTTATGGGGGATTTACAAATAGTACAATAAAAGCACAAATTCGTAAATTCACTTACAAAAATCACATGCAAACACATCTATCTCCCAACCAGCACATTCTGTGTGTGCCCACCCATGACATGCAACACAATGTACCCAATCACCATTTCTTTCTTCGGAAAACAACCGTTGGCAAAAGAGACAGGAAGCCTCATCTTGCTGAGATTTTTTGTGGGTTGTGGCTCCTCAAATTCCAAATCGGAGTCATCCACGAGTGGCTAGTCTAATTTGCCCATATTTATACTCGTACTTGGATTCTTTTAACGTGGCATCTCAAGGTCAAGCGCGAAAAAGGGAGAGGGAAGGCAAACTCCAATAGGAAATCGTAAAAGTCGAAGCTGTAGTGAGGTTGCAGCTCCCCATATGAGTCTGTCTTTCCTCTCCCTCTTTCGCATGTGACCATGTTAAAAAACCAAAGTATAGACCAAACCCTCTTTTACAAAATCATCATGGCGGGCCGCCATTGGCGGCCATTACTGGTATCAACTAGGAGGTTGAATAAGGCATTAAAACTGTTCACTAATTCAACGTTGACACAGCTCTGCTGCCAAATAGCATTTACAGCCAACTGGCTACTGGTGAAAAACAGTATTGTACATATCAACTGAAGGTTTGACGATGGAAAAAACCCAACAATAGATGATTTTTACGCTCAGCTTCTAAATGCGATGACATGGGCACCAACTGGTCGCCGCTCTTCAACGGGACAGAGGGGACTAGTTTCACGCCATTCCCGATAGAGTGCGACATCCTCGGGCTTCACAACAGAAACTAGCCCGTTTTTAGATCCGGTCTGTATTTGGTCCTTTTCCTCTATCCGGTGTAATAATTGCAGAGTATATTTATTGTGTTGCTTCCAAAATTCTTCATGTGCTTCAAATCAGTGTCTTAAAGTGTATGAAAGGCTTTAACTATGATGCGGGATATTAGGCGCTAGAAAACAGGAAAAATAATTTTTTATATGCTTATTGTGAAAAATTTGTGATAAAGGAGAATTTGTGATAAATTATTTTCAATTTGCGTTGTTTGACATTATTTATAGCATATGTACTCATTAATATAATACTGTGAAAAAATTGCCGCTTAAGTATTACCGACGTGAGAAATAAGTAAAAAAATAAATTTTTGTATTTTTCGAAAAAAAAAAAAAAATAGAGCAATATGGCGTTTGTATAGGATCGTATAGGGTTCGTTTGGCACTAACCGTACCAAAAATTTAAAGAAACAATTTGGAGCCCTTTTCGAGAAAATCTTGTTTTTATAATGTTTTTAAAATTTCAAATATTGCACGCACTATTGCACGCAAACTACTAAAATTTACAAAAAGTGTACATGACCTTATTGAAAGAACTATTTATGGACAACAAATTTCATTTGAAGTAAAAGTCTCTATCTTCAATATTGTACTTGTAAGAAGTTTCCGAAAAAAATCATACTTTTACAATTTCCGGTAATTCAGAGTTAATCCTGAAAATCGGATCTATGCCACATTTATAAGTGTATTTTACTCTATTTTTACGAGAAATTTAAAGAAAAAATTTGGAGCCATTTAAAAAAAGTGTTCCTAAACTTCATATAAAGTCGCCCCAAAAATTAACGAATGTTTTTCAAAATCGCAGAGCTGCAGCTCACGCATAAACGACAGGTTTTTTTTTTTCAATTTGGAAAAATTCCTACGCATGGTTTAGGCTCTAGGGTTGTTCACATACACCAGACGGACGGATGAACAGACAGACGGGCAGACGCACAGACGGACGTTTTGCTTTCAATTGTTTTTTCGGCATCAAGGATCCACCAAACAGGCATTCTGGTTACACCACGTGTTAGAGAGTTTTTCTTTTTAATTTAGAAACATTATTTATCCACTTTTTCGTTATCAGGGCCTGGCAATGAATTTTTTCTAACGAAAATCCGCCGTTTTTTCACGCAGCATTACATAACTTTCTCTATTCTCCGTATATACGTACATATACGAGAAAGTAAAAGTCCTACGAGAAAACCGGGAGCAAACCGGGAGACTTCAACTGATGTCACTGCAGCGCCTCTGACGGGGAGGTCCTAGGTTCGAGTCCTCACGGCGGCAGGATTTTCGATACTAGCTCTTCAGCTAGGTCGAATTCAGTCGCTGTCTGGAGGAGAATTCTAGCGATCGGCTGCTCTGATCGGTAGTTTTCCGTGGTTGCTCCGATCAACACCAGGCGAATGCCGTAGCAGTACCCTAACAAACGGGCCACGGACCGCGCGTGATCTTTCCTTCCTCTTCCTTATCCTATCCTCTCCCCTTACACACACACACACACACACTAACATGCACTACACTACCACATATTCCCGGAGACCGGTCGGGAGCTTAGAGCTTGTCCCGGCTGGGGCGGGCCCCCGCTGGTGGGAGAGTCCTGTTTAGGGGGAAACCCCACTAGCCGACGGTAGGTCGGCGACGGATCTCGCCATACAGAGGGGGAAGATCACCGCCATCTCCCGAGAAAAAAACATGCACTTCACTTAAGGGACAAATGACCAAAGCAGTTGACACTCCCGGAAACAGGAAAAAATCAATCAATAAAGCTACGAGAAAATCTGCGCCATTCTGCGGCACCTCTAGTTCAGATTTGTGGAGGAGAAAGATTAATTTCGGCATCTTGAGGAATATTATTAGTAGGCATCGGATGTTTAGGGAAATGCTTATTTTTTTCTAGATAGCATATTTAAAGGCTGATAATATGTGTCCACGAATCATAACAAATGATGACATTTGACGGAATTTTATAATGCTTATTTTGGCTTATTTTAGCATAAATGCCTATTTTATGTATAAATACCTTTTTTAGGACTTTTGTGCCTTTGATTTATTATATTTATATACAATGCTAATGAAAATCGGCGATGGTCCAACGTGACCATTCATTATGAAACCTTCAATTCATGTCTTGAAATTTAAAATTACGAGAGAATTCCTGAATGTATACCACCTTTCTCCATTTCCCTATTTCACAAATTCTAGCCATGATCTGAGAACATGGACGATTGACAATACACCGAGGGAACCGAAATTTAAAGTGGAAATAAATATAAATTCCCAGAAGGTTTCAGTGTTGCTAGTGTTGGACTACTAAAATATATGCCAGTCACATCGTTCAGATACCCTTCTCCGCATTCAAACTGATTTCGTCTCCCAGTCGTCGCAAATTTGAAATTGTGATCCTTGAAAAGTTACTGGTAATATGTAAATATTACTGGTTAATGGAAACTATTAAGAATAAAATGTAGAAGAGTTGTAAATATGTAAATCTAGTTTTACATTAAAATATACGAACTGGTTTTGTGCATTTAAGTTAACAAAATAATATATACAAAAATTACAATTTTCCATTTTATTGTGTATGTAACTTATGACGGTTTAACTCCTTGTTCTTGACTTTTTCAGTGACTTTTTAGGCGCCTAAAAGACGATTTTTTAGTGCCTAAACATCCGATGTCTAATTATTAGTCTGATCAAGTGGAGTAAATCTATTGCTAGTTCTATTATTATACGACGGGATAGTTCGAGGAGTAAGCAGGCTGCTCGGGCACTGTTCACTGGTATTTAGATACTGCAGTCGCTCCGCGCTTAACTGAAGGCGATTCTGTTGTACTGATGTGCTGGAGGTTGCCTCTCGAAGGATGATTGTTGCATGGCATCTGATGAATACGCGGGCTGGCTCGCTGTTAACGGCTGCATGAGATATGGATAGTGGAAAAGATGAGGTGGATTAGGATAAATATTATTTCAAAATTTAAAATTTAATTCAAAATTTATTGCTTATTTATCCTTGAAAATAGATTTTATTACATGGGAGTTTTTTTGTTTTTTATTCTCCCTTTCAAAATTCAAAATTTAAGTAGTATATGACTTAGTGTAGGGATCACAGAATTTTGAAAATGTGCACACAATTCACTTTTCCCCATAGCACGTCATACGCAGTTTTTAACTGTTTTTTGACGTAAAATAAATAAATAAAATAAATATAAATAAATAAATAAATAAATAAATAAATAAATAAATAAATAAATAAATAAATAAATAAATAAATAAATAAATAAATAAATAAATAAATAAAAATAAATAAATAAATAAATAAATAAATAAATAAATAAATAAATAAATAAATAAATAAATAAATAAATAAATAAATAAATAAATAAATAAATAAATAAATAAATAAATAAATAAATAAATAAATAAATAAATAAATAAATAAATAAATAAATAAATAAATAAATAAATAAATAAATAAATAAATAAATAAATAAATAAATAAATAAATAAATAAATAAATAAAAATAAATAAATAAATAAATAAATAAATAAATAAATAAATAAATAAATAAATAAATAAATAAATAAATAAATAAATAAATAAATAAATAAATAAATAAATGTTATTTAGCGTATGTAGTGCTGTAGATACAGCTTCGGGGAGCGATGGGAACGGGTTTCTTGATTCTTCCATGGCTTGTGAGAAGATGTCTTGCAGAAAAATCGCCCATGAACGGACGGTTTTCCTCACAAAGCAGAACTTGAAGTAGACACTCACTATTAACACGTTCACAGATTAAAAAAAAAAACTATATATTTAGTAAGTACTGTACACCGTAAGAAATAAGAAAGACGCTTGACACTGAACCGTAGCGCTTCCGTTCAGTGTCAAGTGTCGGAGCGATAACTAGCGAGAGGGAGGTGTGCACAGGTCAACGGTCAAGTTTGGAATGTGGAATATATTATTGCTTGGAGTATGTGTTAATAGACTGTTATAAATGGCCTTCAGACGTTTCGTCAGGTCGTGAACCAGACTCACTCCATTCATCAGTGGAAATCCCACAGTAATAAGAGACGTGTGCCCATCATTGCCTATCAAACTGGCACGTCTTTCACGATACATCCTTTCATAACTCTGAAGTATTAACCCATCAATTCATATAAAATTGATCTCGTTATGTAAAAATATTGGTTTTGACGAAATTATTTATTTTTATGCAACTTATTCAAAATATTTATTTTTAGGAGATATGCAATTTTGTACATGGAAACTACTTGAATTTTAACTTACTCTCAATGCTCAAGGTTAAAGGAAGAAAAAAAGTATTTATCTAAAAGTCCGAGCCCCAGTCATAACGTACGATACGCAAAGTTTACTTTTGTTACCAAAGTATACTTGAAAATCTTTTTGACAAGGAACCTTACTTTCATTGGTCGGTGAGGGTACCAGCCGAGTTACGTTCCTATTTATTTTTGAAAATCTTAGTGACCAAATTCTACTTCCCGATATTTTTAGGCTTTACTAATATGATGGCATGGTTTTATAACGAACGCCGTTCTAATTGGTTCAGACATTGCTCGTGGACATATATTTTCGGTCCTAATGATTAGTTTGCTCATTTTCAGTTTTTGGGACCATGAGCCAGTTTTCTGATTTGGTAAGCACTCAACAATAGAGGTTACTTATGAAACGGCATATTAAATTCGAAACTCCCTCTCATGGCAGTACCGGGAGAGATGGCTCAGGGCATCAACTGATGTCACTGCAGTCCCTCTGATAGGAAGGTTCTAGGTTCGAGTCCCTAACAACCAGAATCATTTACAACCAACCAACTTATGGCAGTTCTCATAATAGTCATTTACGACCGTTGGCCGATAACCAGTAAAAAACAGACGTGATTGAAGTTTGTAAACCGAGGTGATAGGCTTCTTACAAGAGAAACAAGAGAAACTAGTGGAGTTACATCACATACTTTTACGCATTATATATAACTTCTCGCATTATTTTCAGCGCATCACACAGGGAAACAAGGATAATTTCGTAAATAAATTAAACATCCAGAAATAAAGGCCATCCAATATATCGCATTATGAATGTATCCGAAACGATGACTTCATTACCTTAAGCATATCTGTAAATACATTCTTCCCGACTTCAAGAAGTTGAATATACCATTTTATTGAACGTCGAGTACATTATAACACTAACGTTAAGTAAATAAAACCTCCTTATATTATCTTTCCCAACACATCGCCGTTCAACAATGAACTTCTCAAATATCCATCACTGCATTGTCGCCCAATGCAGCACACGGTGGTAATATAAAATTAACGAAATAAAAGTTCTTACAAAATTATGGCACTCAATTTTTTTCAATTTTTCTTTCTTATTACATGTAAATCGTATTTTTAAAGAAAATCTAATTGGGCTAATTTCAATTAAGGTTTCTAGATTGCTTGAAAGAAAATACATCAATACATTGAGAATGCAAATTGTAGAATAGAGTAAAAAATGAATTAATATTTTTTTCAATAGAACACTACAATTAAAATTAAATTAATTATTTTTCTTATCCTTTTGATCCATTCCTGTTTGAGGATTTTTCTCGGGGTCCATAGTAGGGGAGAGTTAGGTTAACTGGACCGGTTAGGATAATTGGTCCATGCTTTTTAAATGATTGAAGTGATTTCTGCATTTTCCACGGATGGCATTCATGGAATGACAGAGCTGATAATCTAAGCCACCTTGATAAGTTGCAGGCCTTTATTGTTGAGTACAGTAAGGATTTTTGTTTTTGAAAGGTCAGACGTATTTTCTACCACTCATCTGCTTTGCAATTTTATTGGCGATGGAATAACAACTACAAGAAAAATATTCACACTAGATTAATTGTTAGTATTTCTGCTTTATAATAGTGTGTTTTGTTTTTAATAATACGTCGCGGCTTGTATGTTTTCGGGCATATAAAGAAAATATGTGCTGTGGGGTTAACTGGACCGCCGGGACGTTAGGTTAAGTGGACCGGTTCCTTTATTTTTTTCGAAATTATTATTTGCAGATTCGCAATTAACAATGACATCAGTTGATGCACTGAGCTACCTCTCCCGGACCAACCAAAATGCTTTTGTTTCAACGGTAGATATTTTAATAAAGTTTCCATGCCAGCTGTAGGATGGCAGGGCAATATTTAAAGACATGATTTATTTTAACGTGAATTTGGGAGAGTACAATCTTCGCTAAGCATTTTCTCCGTTTATGTGTAGAAAAAGGTTATAGCAATGCGTAGAAAAATGTTTTTTCAATAAAACGTCCATGTTATTTTCACAATTTATTTCAATTTACGGTCCACTTAACCTTACCGGTTAGGTTAACTGATCCTATTGCCAAAGTATAAAACATTCCATATTTGACAAAAACTGGTAGGCACAATGATGATGTTTGTTCCCACAATATAAGGAGAAAGTCTCACTAATATCATGCGAAATTTCACGTGTATAGGTCAAGTAAATAATATTTTAAAGCAAATTAAAAAAAGTGGACCAGTTAACCTAACTCTCTCCTAAGTATATACATGTATCCATATTTGGTGGGATAGATGCATATACTTCATTAATTTCAAGCAGAATTTTTGCGAAAACTACTACTTTTTTAAACAAATATAAATAACTTTTTCTAATGAGCATTTTTTAGAACAGTTTGTTTGAGACAAAATTCTCAATCTTCCATTTTGTAGTTTCCAATTGTTAAGTGTCTGCAATTTTTGAATAATATGGAGAGTTCAACGAAAATGAGATTTTGTAGTTTCGAAATATGAACTTTTTGGAATTTTCGAAAAAAGGAAAGTTAGCCCAAAATGGGACTAGCACCTTATTTTTATCGACCATTATTACATAGGAGGAGAAATTTTAAAGAAAAAATTTGGAGCGGTTTTTGAGAAAAAAAGGTAGTTTTTTTTAAATTGCCTATAATTCGCACAAAATTACACGAAAACTACTCACATTTTCGAAAAATTGAACATTACCTTATTTTAAGATAAAAAATTCCATTAAGGAAAAAAATTGCATCTTCAATATTTTAGTTGCAGGAAGACGTAGAAAAAATTGTAATTTTTGCAATTTAAAAAATCAGGAATTTGAAAGAAAACGAGACTTGCACCATTCTCTTAAGCGCCTATTACGCTATCGGACAACAAAATTTAATCAAAATAATTGGAGCCATTTTGTTTGAAAAATTTGAAAATGTCCGAAGGGTTGCATGTAAAGCCTACCTCAAAATTAAAATATCGATACCAAATCCCAGGAGCCGCGACATCAGACAATGGATTGGGGAATAATTTTGGAGAAAATCGTCTGAACGGTTTAGGCCCTAGCGTTGACCACAGACAGATGGAATGACGTTTTGCCGTCAATCGATTTTTCGGAATCAAGGACCCACAAAATATGGATTCTGAAACATATCGTGTTAAAGGAAAAAGTTAATTATATATAGGGACAAGATTTATCCACTTTTTCGTTATCGGGGTCCGACAATGAGTTTTTCTGTGGAAAATTTGCCGCTTTTTCTCGCACCATTACAATACCTTCTCTACAATTCGTAAACAGTAGTGAGAGCGTAAAAACAACAAACATATAAACAAGAAAAATTACTTGGGATAGGTGTACCGATACTCCATCTTCAGCTACAACTTATTTTTTTCGATTGTCCTAAACGGACAGAGGAATATTAAATACTTATGGACGCCGGCCGGACTTTTCGTTCTCTAGTACACCGTATAAATACTTCTTATACATACTATTCCTTTCGTACTTCGAATAAGTCGACATGTTAACAGTTCAGTATTACGAAAATATGTGAACATGAGCATATCTCGGAAATATATGAACATATTCTACACTAATAAAAGTAAAGTGGGCGCATTTGTAATACTAATAGTGCTAAAACAGCACGTACTTTATCGCTCGAATTTTGACGCAAAATAACGCAAAAAAGTACTTAAATTAAAAAAAAATTAATGACGTTATTTCAAAATCTATCTTTAAAAAATATTTTATTAAGGGAAAATCTCTATCTTTAATATTTTAGCTGTGGGAAGACTCCGAAAAAAAAGGTTGAACGTTTGCGATTTTCGAAAAATCACAGTTTTTAATGAATATGAGACGTACACCATTCTCTTAAACGTCCTTCACACTATCCAACAACAAATCAAAATCGATGGAGTCATTTTTTTAAAATTTTGAAAATGTTCCAGAGGCTTCGTGTAAAGTACTCCCCAAAATTAAAATATCGGTTTCACATTCAAGGGGCCGCGACATCATCAGATGAAATGGGCAATATCAATTTTAGAGAAAATCGGCTTAACGGTTCAGCAGCTAGATTTTTTTCACAGACGGACAGACCAACGGACAGATGGATAGACATTTTGCTGTCACTCGATTTTTCGGTAACAATGACCCACAAAACATGGATTCTGGCTACATTACGTGTTAGAGGATTCTTTTTCTTAATTTAGCAACTGGATTTATCCCCTTTTCGTTGCCCGGGCCCAGTAATAACAGCTTTTCTGCCAAAAATTAGCATTTTTTCGTGCAGCATTATATAACTTTCTCTCTACTCCGTAGCGAGAAAGTAATATTTCTATCTAAAATTTTTTTTTCTTCACGGAGCATGACATTTTCTCTAACTCGATCACTTTGATACAGTTCCTTTATCTACGTATAAAACGTTATAGTTTTGAAATCAATAAAATTGTCGTTACTAAAATATAATTGTAACATTTTTTACTTCACAATAATTTACGTTTCCTTTCATAACGTCAATTACAAATTCAGATTTAACCCTAGCCCCATTTGCCCTTTGGAAGACCAAGTTTCAGTTTGCTCCTCGCAGGTAACGAACTGTGCTCTTATCTTGTCAGTTCTTGGTCGCCATTGTTATAAGAAGTAGGAAGGAGAAGGGGGAGAAGGAGGAGAAGGAGGAAAAGATGGAAAGGAGAAGGAGAAGGAAGAGAAGGAAAATAAAAAGGAGAAGATGAAGATAGATAAGAAGTAAAAACAAAATTGCTTTTATCTCTAAATCGTTGTTGACAATCAAGTACTGAGAATTTAGGAGTATATTTATCTTTTCTTGTCGATTATGAAATGTTGGGCGAGTGGGTGTAGAATAATCGTTACAGTATACCGTATAGAGCATTTCTTCCGCATTTGGGTCCTAATTTCGATCTCTACCCAAATCATGAGAAATTAATGATGGATTAAGCGATCTCGGCGGGTTTTATCGCTGTTCTTCTATTTCCACTATCTCTCATTCTAGTTCCACATTTTTTTAGTACGAATTCATGAAAACTTACAAGTAGTTTATACTCTTGGAATCATTCTCAACATGCGAAGCGGCAGCCTTTTTTAACCCGCTGCAGTGTTTTGTTGAATTTGTGGAACCCAGTTGTTTAATATTGCGGTACGTGCACTGCAAAATTTATTTTGCCGAATGCGAACGGCAAAGGAACTATCCGTAAATAATGTGAGGTCTTTAGGGGGAGGGAGGGGGTAAAGCGAATCTCACCTAATCTTACACGGGGGAAAGGAGGGTCCCGGCAAATATCACGTAAATGTTTTTTCGCAAAAAACAGTGTTAAATTGCGAGAAAACTGAGACAATTTAAGTAAAACACGTTTCTATACAAAAATGTGGCTAAATCTTGCACAATAATTTTTATCGCGGTTATGTGAATGCTACAATGAATAGCATTGTATACTGAGAAAAATATTTTTTACAAAAACTACCAAACTTTTCATCATTAAGGAGATAAATCTCATTTCCTGTAGTTTTACAGAAATTTTAAAGAAAAATTACCGAGCGATTTTAGAAGTGCAATAATATTTATTGTAATTCGGTCACTCTTTTCTACATATTAGTCATATCTAGTCTTAAATAAATATAATTAAGTGAATTACATTTTTAAATAAATATCAATGCAATCAATCCCAAATTAACGTATTTACATGAAAAATACGCATATTGAAAACTCTCACGTGAGATTAGAAGGGGGAGGGGGTCGAGCCAAATCTCACGACATCTCTCCAAGGGGGAGGGGGAGTCGAAAAATCGCCAAAATCGCCTCGCAAAAACGAAAGAGTTCGCATGCCTGATCAGACCATACCAGCGTTCGCTGCTTGTTCGGCTGACCCGACCGTTGTCGGCACATCAAAGTGAGCATCGAGCGAGCGAGCACTGGCCGAATGCGCGCTCTGCAGCTACGTCCGCGCTAGCGGCGGCGCGGGACGCTCAATCCCCGATGGCCGGAGCGTCCAATTACGCGAACGGGCGCTCGGGGGCTGGGTGGGGGTAAGCTCGTTAGGGCCTCGGGCTCAAATGTGTACCCACCTTGAAACACGAAGCATGCCTCGACGATCATGACTGCGAACATTCAGCGACTTCATTCGATGGTTTGTCATACGTGATACGTGCATTCGCCACGAGTGCGATTACCCGATGCCCGATCACCGTTGGTCTTTCTCGGTAGAACACTTTAATAGTCCAGCGGTGCGTTCTGGAAGTCCATGCAACAAGCGGTTATGTTGTTTGTAACTGCTAGTGCTCTAACTTTATTGGACAACCCCCATTCTCAAACCTGCACACTAGTGTTACTTCTCATACTAATTGTGCAAATATTACAATAATGCGCATGTGAATAGAATAGCGATCTCGGATATTCAGTCTCAATTCAATTTTAGTGAGTATACGTTCATAAAAACTCTTCTTTCAAAATTAGGAAAGGTATTGGTTTATAAGCCGTCTGGCGTTTGCCCCAAGAGGCCTAGATACTTTACTGAATACGACGAACATAGGACGGTACATTCTCCGCGGACATGCGCGTCGCGCAACTTCGGAGGAATACTGGCCATTTGAGTACAAAACCACCAGACAGGCTCTAATTCAATACACTATTACTTAAAGTAAGTCTACGAATAATGCATTTCATAACATAATCAAAAAATGCAATAGACTCTCAGCTTTATAAGTTTTAAATGAAGAAGACAACATAATATAATACATAACAGAAACTTTTAACCAATGTTATGCCTTTGTACTTGAAGATGGCGACGAAACGTTGTACAATAAAGAAGAAGAAAAAAGTACAATATGCTAGAGTCATGTGTTTGATATTACTTACTTTAAATGCTTTAACAATTTATAAATAAAACTAAAATCTAAAATGCCATCCACATTTATTATTATTATTATTATTATTATTATTATTATTATTATTATTATTATTATTATTATTGTTGTTGTTGTTCTGTGGTTTGACAGCCCGCTACGGGCCTTGGCCGACCAGCGGTGACCCTACCTCTCGGCCATGGGATAAGGGGTTGGTGAAGTTAGCACGAAGACATCCCTTCACCGTATATACTGGTCTTCATAATCTTAGGATGGGCTTTCTCATCGTCACACTGCAATAGATATTGGGACATTTGTAAGGAAAGCTCACAGGTATAATTTGCCTCGGGATTCGGGACCGAACCCGGGGAATCGGGAATCGAACCCGTGGTCCCAACGGAACGGAACCCAGCACGCTAACCAAGAGCCACCGAGGATCTCATCTTATTGGTACATTTGAATGAATTGCACAGATATACATAATCAGAGCACAATACATCTATTTTTTAAAAAGAATTTATAATACATTGTTTCCCATGAATTTCCGTACTATCCTTGTTGTTGAAATAACAACAGCCTTCTGCATGGGTTTGTACAGGTCTTCATTCAAACCCAGTTGCTTAAGGCCCCCAATCAGACTCCTAGGGATGACTCCGGTGCTGGAAACAATTATCGGGATAATGTTGACTCTTTTCATATTCCACTGTTTCTCAACGGGTTCAACAAGATTTGCATATTTACTGATTTTTTCAGTGTATTTGCTTTGAATGTTGCCAGTATTTGGGACAGAAACATCAATAAGCATGACATGTTTCTCACACTTGTTAATCACAACCAAATCCGGTCTGTTGTGAATCACTATCTGGTCCGTTAAGATAGTTCTATCCCAATACAAGCGCCACTCTTCGTTCTCCAGTACACTCATAGGTTGGTACTTAAAGTACGGTACCTTATCTTCAGTCAGAAGACGACATTTTTGAGCC
Source organism: Teleogryllus occipitalis (assembly GCA_011170035.1). NCBI lineage: Eukaryota > Metazoa > Arthropoda > Insecta > Orthoptera > Gryllidae > Teleogryllus > Teleogryllus occipitalis. Next base: position 54,543 of record BLKR01014791.1, on the reverse strand, counting down.
AACGCTTGATGTAAAATTTTGGCCACCGAATCATGTCGCTGTTTATATTCGGTGCCTACCAAATGTGTACAACCCGAGGTAACATGTTGAATTGATTCCACTGTTGGACAACCATAACGACATAACTCATTCTGCACATTGCTATCTCTAACAATTCGCTTTAAATAGTTACGCGTTGGAATAACTTGATCCTGAATAGCCAACATAAATCCTTCAGTTTCTGGAAAGATCTGTCCTGATATAAGCCAGTAGTTCGATGCTTTCAAATCGACATGTTCTTGGCTCATCTCATGTGGATGTCTTCCATGAAGAGCTTTGGCCATCCATAAATCTCTCTTTTGGCCGTCATTGCATGAGAAGTCCACAACATCCTGTCTCGACAGCTCTATCGGAGTATAGACATCTGCTTCACAAATTGCTTTATGCAGTTTTGATGTATTTGCCGCAGAGTGGAAATACATTCTCATGCTCTTCACTTGCCGACAAAGTTGGTTTCCAGTGTCTGTGAGTCCTCTGATTTTGAATGGTGCATGCGTGCTTTCGTCTTTAAAACTCTCATTTTCCGTAGTAAGTTCTCAATGTCAGTTTTGCTCCACTTAATAATGCCAAATGAGTAGTTTAAGACTGGGACAGCATAGGTGTTAATAGCTTTTATGATATTTCTTCCATTCAACTTTGTTTTCAGGAGCTTTCGGGTTCTTCGGAAGAGTTCCTCTGCAAGTTCATCTTTCATTTTACATTGGTCAATGTGCCTTGCCTGTCTCACTCCCAGGTATCTGTACGTTTCCTCAGCAGGCATCGCTTGTATCAATTGTTTATTTTCAAGTTCAAAGGCTCCCTCTTGGAGCTTTCCTTTTACAATATTCAATGTTCGACGTTTTTCCAGGCCAAACTCCATTTTAATACTTTTTGAAAATGATTCCACAATACTCAATAGTTGTTCAAGTTGAGATTTTGTCGAAGCATATATCTTCAAATCATCCATATATAAAAGGTGATTTATGCGATACTTCATTCTTGCTCCCAATTTAATTCCAAATCCACATTTAGTGGAATTCAAGAGATTAGATAGCGGATTCATACAGATGACAAACCAGAGGGGAGTTAGTGAGTCTTCCTGAAAAACACCTCTTCGCACATTGATTGTATCAGTTTGGATGTTGTCAACAGGAATACTTAAGATAATTTTTGTTCGCCATTTCGACATAACGTGTTCCAAGAAGGAGACAACTTTTGTATCAACCTCATAGATCTTAAGTATTGCTATCGGCCAGGTATGTGGTACAGAATCAAAGGCTTTTTTGTAATCAATATACGCCATGAACAAGTTGCGATGTTTTGCATATGCTTGACCACACACTACTGAATCTATGATTAATTGTTCTTTGCAACCCATGGAGCCTTTGCTACAGCCTTTCTGTTGAACTGTAATAATATCGTTGTCTCTACAGTAGGTGTATATCCCTTGTGAAAGGCACGATGTAATGATTTTATACATCGTTGGCAAGCAAGAAATAGGGTGGTATTTTGTTGGATCTTCTTGTTTTTGTGGGTCTTTGGATATCAGATATGAAATTCCCTGGGTAAGAAATTCTGGCATCTTATCTGGTTGTTGTATGACATCATTGATCAATTCAGCCAGCCTTTGGTGAGTGCACCATAATCTTTTATACCAAAAATTATGAATTTTATCTGGTCCTGGAGCTTTCCAATTCAATAGGTTCTTGATTACTTCACTGACTTCAGTTGTAAATTCTTGGTAATGCATCTTGGTAAGATGTTCACAGCGTTTCTTCTCTTCTCCAATCCAGCTCGCTCTCACATCACATTCCACTGGATCAGAAAGTTGCTTACTCCAAAAATCATTCACCTGCTCTCGTGTTGGATATAATCCTTTGTAATTGCCTTCTTCCTTTCTTCCCAGGTTTCTGTAAAACTTATTTTCAGATTTTTCAAACAAAATGTTATCTTTCCTCCTACTTCTACTGGTTCTATATCTGGACAATCGATTTGTTAATACAGATAGTCTCTGTTTCAGCGTGTCAATGCACTGTTGTACTGTCGTATTAGGTTCATCTCTTCGAGTATGCGTTTTACTTCTATTCATAATACGATCTGCCAGCTTCACAAGTTTTGGTGATCGAATACCATTGGCATAACTCATCATACGGGCAATATCACCTCTCAGTATTTCGATGTTCCTGACGAGACGCCTCTCCCAAGGTGGCATCATCCGGCCTCTCTGCTTTTTTCCTGACAGATTTTCACAGTCTATTCCCAGGGATTTTATTATTACAACTGCAGCACAATATATAACAAGGCGGAGATATTGCAAGTTGTGCGCCATTTCAATTTCCTCTGGTAGTACCTCGCAATTCATAATATCTATAATACGTGCCATTCGTCTCGATGTATTGATCTTAGGTAACACTGGTCTCATAGTTGGGTTAGTCCCTTCAAATTGGAACATAGCTTCTCTCATTCCCATCTTCAGCGATTCCACCAGTCTTTCGTCTTCAGCTGTAGTTATATTATCTGTTGTAGGGATATTTTTGTGGGACTCCGGGTGAATTTCTGATTCACTAGGTTGTAAGTTCTCAACCTCATCCAGTTCTAGCTCACGACCAACTTCCATTTTAATGGTCTGGAGCCGTGTCTCAGGAATCAGTTTATTACGTAAAATCACTCGATACTGACCAGACACTCTTTGTTCAGTTACGGAATATTCAGGGAAACTGTTGAAATTCTTTAAATAGTTTCTGCCTGTATCCAGTCACATCTGTGTCAATTTTTGTGATCCGGTAATAGATGCGCATTATTTCTTCATTAACAGCCGTTGGCCATTTTCTGCGCTGTGTTGGCAGCCTTGCTTGGGTGGGCGCTGGTTGTAACACCTGCGCAGCACCTTCAGCAGGGGAGGCATTAGATATGGGTTCGCTCCTTTCAGGCTGTCGCATTTCGGGTATCCCGACCAGGGCCCGCCTGCTCAACTCCTGGTCACCATCGGCTCGCATACTGTCACCCCCAGCGATGGCTCCAGGGGCGCCCCGACGCTCCTCGGGTAGCGGCATTTTTTCCGAGGCTTTCTTTCTAGCACGTGTCTCCATACTTAATGGGCGCATTTTATTCCTACTGCCAGGACAACTGTAGCCACTCAGGCTTTGAGAACCGCTGTTGATCATTTAATTGGTTCCTGCACCGACTCTCTAGGTACAAGTCCAGTTGGCTGCCTTGCACCATCCTGATAGACCTCATCCCAGAATTACCTTCTAGTAGCCCTACCAGGACCTCCTCCTCTCATTAGTTGGTCGACTGTCTCGCCGAAGGGGCTGGATACCACAACCTTGAGACACGTACGACTGAACAGGGCTCTCCGCGTGAAGGGTGAGAGTGGAGTTGGGTGTGAGAGGTTATAGCTTTCATTGATATTCACATCACACCCCTTGAGCCCCTTATTATTATTATTATTATTATTATTATTATTATTATTATTATTATTATTATTATTATTATTATTCACCTAATTCACGACTAAATATGTTATGAGTCGGTTGATAATAAAGTATATTTCGGGCTGGAATTTACGTAATTTCGCGTCCAACAGGCAATTTTTAAATTTTAAACAATTATTTTCACAAAACCGGCTCCAATTTTTTTCTTTAATATATTTTCACGTATATAAAAAAGAACAGTCAATAAATTTGTGCTGGTTCAATTTTCGGCTCACTCTCTGTATTTTCGAAAATTGAAAAAATATTATGTCTCATGGGACATATCTAGTTGTGGAAAACCTCGATCAGCGGGGCACCCCCCTCCCCAGCAGGGATAAGCTATAAACTCCCGAATAGTCTCCGGCATATGTGGTTGTGAAGCTCATGTAAATGTAAGTGTAAGGGGTGAGGATAGGACAAGGAAGAAGAAGGAAAGATTGCGCGGGGTCAATGGCACGTTTGTTAGGGTAGTGTTCCGACATTCATTTAGTGTTGACGGAGAAACCACGGAAAACTACCGATCAGAACACCTGTCTGCTAGAATTCTCCTCCAGACATTGGATGAATTTCGATACTAGCTACGCAGCTAATGTCGAAAATCCTGTCATATTCGGGTCTCGTATTCTAGGACAGAGGTACTGCAGTGTTACCAACTGATGCCCTGAGCCACCTAAGCCGGTCTTTATTACTCAATCTTAAATTAATGCCATATACACTATTTCAAAATGTGAGTAATATTAGCGCGTTTTGTGTGTGGAAAAGGAGCAATTAAAACCAGTTGTACGTACGTACTCTCTCGCATCAGTAACGATTACCTAAAATTGTAATACCGCACTTTCTGTCCACATACGTCTCAGCCATAATTTGTAAAACTCATTGCCACTTTTAGTATTAGGTGCGAAAATGTAATTAATTTATTGGTAACACATTAAAACAAATTCAAAACCTCAAACTACCGTACATTCAGAAACACAGTCCAACAATGAGAAGTTATTCTGAAAATTTCAAATTGTCGAGTCGCGGCGTTCGAATTGTCGTATTCGAATGTGTTTCTCCTGAAATATTCTAGCAGAAGAATTTGAATTTTCAATTTCGAAAATTTGCAACATATAAACTACTTATGAACATTATTTTTTTAAATAATTGATTTTTAGAACAGATTTCATATAACAACAAATACTCTTTAATCAATATTGAAAAGAGCCATCCAGCAGATCCATACAAAACTGAACCATTTTAATTAGTCATAACATTTGAACCAATAATAAGACACATGTGCAACTTTGGGAGATTTTAATACACAATTAGGACACTAAATACGTACACACATAAGATAAAGTCCGGTGATCCGGGGGGCCACAAATTGTTTGAGATTATTCGGCCAGCAAAGAAACTGGTTACAATAACTTGTTGGGAAATTCCTCGTAGCAAACGTTGGAAGTGCGCTTCACAAGTATCCAAACACAACTGTACTCGTCTCACCAAATTCCACGGCGTTCTTTGATGTATATCCTCGCCAATGTTGCTTATTTCGTGTGTATTGGCTTCACGGATTTCAGCAGTTGTCTGCATGGTCTAAATCCCGATTCCAACTCACTGACATGCTCCATATGAAAGGCATGTCTCCTGGCTCAATCGACGTGATTTCTTTGGAGAGTTCTCCAAGCGTTTTTGAACATTATCAATTGTCGCTGCGCTCAGTGGTGGTCTATGGTTACCAGTTTCACTGTTTAGGACACCAGTTGTCTCCAGCTTCCTAACAATCGATATAAGTTACCTTTGTCGTCTTCTTCCTTAGAGATTTCTCACAAAGTCTCTCTCAAAAAGTATGCAAATAAATAAAAACTTAATACTGCTAACCTTCTGAAGGAGCATGTGATGCACAAATTAATACGAAATATTCTTAGAATTAGTGTTGTCACTATTGTAAAGGTCTGGCTGCCATACCAACTATATGATTAAAAAAAGCACATTTACTGTACTGTTACTTTTTATTTCACCATTTCCTTACATAAATATTAAGTACTCTCATCTGAGGTCAAAAGAACAGGATCCATAAGTATGGAGTTTCTAGAAGGGTCAGAAATACAAATGATGTCAAACTTTCGGGTTTCTTTGTAGAAGACGCCAAAACTAATAATATTATTTATCCTTTTGAAAACATTCAGTGAATAATTATCCCTGTGCAGTTTTCTACTCTTAGGTGTGGTAGGAAAGCTGCTAAAATTGTTGGAACTGCGAGGTTCCACAACGTACATAAAGAGTTTCTATCAAATTTCTCTTCTTGAAAATGAAACGAGCATAACTTGCTGTATGTTCTAGAATGCCAGTTATCTTTTCGCACAACTAATCCACAGTACTCTGCTCTCCTCTTTAGTGTGAAGAGAAAAATCACGAAAATTAACCAATATATTCAAATTTTACTATGTTCTCTAAACCAAACAAAGTAACTACTTACTTGAGAAAAGTACTAATTCACGCCTTCCCCGAACGATTTGTACAGTAGTAAGGCTCACAAGTAACCATGACGAACTGTTACGAAAGCTTGTTAATCTGATTAAGGCTTTTAAATATTAATCAAACTATGATAAGTTACACACCTCAACACGAGGACGCCTGTTACCATGACGAACTGTTACGAAAGTTTGTTAATCTGATTAAGGCTTTTAAATATAAAAAGAAACTATGATAAGTAACACACCTCAACATGAGGACGCCTACAAGCATTTTGGGCACAGCAATACAGCGAATCGTTGCTTCATGTGGCTTCAAGTTGGTGACGTCATACCATCTTCCTGAACTCCTAGCTCCATGAGCCATAATCTTGTACTCGTCGCCATCTAATGTCACAACAGATTCGTTTGCTGTCCGTGTTATAGAGGGTTATTTATGGGCTTCTTTATTAATTTAATCAATTTCTGCTGGGCTTTGGCAATTGCTGAAGTATTTACATGGCGAATAATTGTATCGTGTTTGAAAGTAATTTTTTCAAATTTGCAACACAAAGGAAAATAAATTGGAATTTCAATACATCGGTTAGTTATTAATAATAACTAATTACCTTATATTAGTAATAGTAATTATTAGTAATAACATTACCTTTTCGTGCTTTGCGCTCAAGACATTGATAATTTAATTATTAAATTTCACTTTCAGTTGATTATTTTTGTTAAGATTGTTTGATTAAGCAACTAAATAAAATAGACTGGGAAAATGAGTAAACTTCTTTGTATCAATGTCTCTGTAGTATGTTTTGTAATTCAACATAAGCTCTAATGCATTCTTTTTTCGTTCTGACTTTTCATTAATTACCAATCCGAGATTTCATAAAAGCTCGGATTAACGCCATTAGCGAGAATTCGCCGCCAATATCTGCTTCATATATTTGCTCACAAGATTTTTGTCCAGAAGATATGGATTTAAGATGCCAGAAATGAAGACTCACAGGAGCTGTCCCTCACATTTTTCCAGCTCATCTAACACAATTGTAGGAACACAGGAAGACGCCACAAGAACCACCAAGACATATTTTAGAAAACGTTGCTGATCTGCAATTTAATGAGACCAATAATGATAATCTAATTTTTGTTATAGAGCTCTTTGTTGCCCGCAAGTGTGGCGTTAGAAAGGTTAATTTAATTAAATACTCTGCTTCAAATATAATTTTAAACTTTTATTATTGAGATGAACGACAAGTAACGAATTGGTGTTTTTTGTGATACATACACCCGTCAAATTTAATGCATCTGTAAAAAAATACTCTAATTTGGGGTCAACTTACTTTGTAATACAGTCCATTTGTGCTGAAAAGGGACTCTGGCCAAAAAGTTTTGGGGTAGTTTTGATTTCTTCTATTCTGTTTTCTGGGGTGCTGAATCCGAATCTGAGGTTTGCTAACAAAATTTCGTGACGCAACATTGAAAAAAATGCAAAAAAGGTTAAAAGAGGTTTTTTGTCTTTTTTTGTTTATAAATAGGAAAGTATCAAGTTTTCTTAAATAACCTTTATTTTCAAAATGAAAATACATAACATTTTCTACAAATTTCACTAGTTACTTTTTTTTCTCCGACGAACCGTTCTGGCTCAAGCGATTGTTGAAAATTTGGTGTGTTTCGGCTGCCTCCACAAAAACCCACTTTTTCCACTCCAAAACACTAATTTATTATTAAAGGCTGTCAATAATAAATTCCTCATAGTTTTAAGTTAAATACAATAGCCACATTCGTTTACTAAAACAGCCCATTATAAAGTGAAATTTAACAGGAATTATGTATTGTTTCGTGTTGGCTCCGTCAAATGAATATGTGACAAAGGTGGGGGTAGATATCGACCTTTTGGTGATGTTGATTGGCCTGTGTAGCCCTGATATAAAGAATGTATTCTTTTTGAAACCAGGAAAAGGAAAGGTGTCTCAAACCCTCTACAATCCTCAACCTGCCACTGATAAAACCCTATCAGACCATATAATGTTCCTGCACGCGATGAGTGGTTGTGACATCATTTCTGCTTTGTTCAATCAGGGGAAATTGAAATTTCTGAAAGTCTTGCAGAAGAAAAATGACTTGCAACCAGTCATTGATGCTTTCAAAGACCCTCATGCACACCAGGACGAGATGGGGGGAAAATGGGATTTTTAACCTTTTTTGCATTGTTTTTTCAATGTTGCGTCACGAAATTGTGTTAGCAAACCTCAGATTCGGATTCAGCACTCAAAAAAAATAAATAAATATAGAAAGGAAGAAATCAAAACTACCCCAAAACTTTCCTGGTAGAAACACAATTTGACTGGATTATTGTTACTTATTACAACTTGACTGGATTATTGATATCCGTATTTGCCCTTTAATAACCCCGGGAGTCGGAGTCGGACAAGGACTCTACCCTTCCATAATACTCTTAAAGACAGGTTGTTTCAGTTCTAGCATTAAGGAGTCGAAAAATTGAGAAAATGTAAAAAAATGTCCTTTGGGCGACAAAAGAAGGCAGCTGGAAAGAGAATAAGGACTAACCGAAAAGCTAGTCCAGACTAAAGAGATTAGAAAATTGACTAATGTGAGAAAGTCTGCGCCATTCTATAGCACCACATGTTTATTCAGTTCAGACCTGCACCATTTTTATAAGCTTAGGATACATTGATATATTTGAGCAAAAAAAATAAAAAACGGTTTGGACTCGTTTTTGAGAAAAGTTCGAAAAAGTTGGTACTTTATGTGAAGTATCCCCTCCCCAAATTAAAATATTTGTTTAATAATTGTAGAACCACTGATGATGGGAAGAGTGTTCCCGAAACACGTGTCTGAATACATGTAATCGCATTATAAAAACATTGTATACTATTGTGGTTGATATCTTATTCACCCCATATAATTCACCCCATATATTTTAAAATATGATTCTTGGTGAAATTCCTGCGAACGTTTTAGGCGCTTGGGTTGTTCACACTCGGACAGACTGACAAATTTCTGAAAACAACATTTTCGGTATCAAGGACCCACATTCGTATTAAAGAATGGCATATACCTTATATATTCATAGAAGCAATAATCACGTTTGAGGTGTCAAGGACCCACAAAACGAGTTTTTCTGTCGAAAAAGCAGCACGTTACTCTGCAACATTATTCTGTATACAACGTAAGTAATACAGTAGAAAGTAAGAAGAAATCGTGAATACGCTAGAAGATATATCTCCCATGAATAATGAACCTTTGTGTAAATAATATCGGTGTTTATCAATAGAAATAACTTCCAAATTTCAAAAACACATAGGTCCGTGTAAACTGGTTTAGATAGGCCTCGTATTATAAATTACGGGCTGAGGTGCACAACCTGAGGACTTTCGGGGCTCGAAATAAGGATTTATGAACCTACAACACACAGTTTTCGAATTATGCACGATCAAAGTTTCAAGAATCAGATTTTTGCGGATTGAATGCCGACGGGTTTAAACCCACGCGTTTAAAATTATTTAAATTTAAATTCTATTTCTTGCGGAATGAGTTGTGAAGCAATAAAATACACATAACTGCCAACGCATTTCCCCATAGAATCCAAAATAATTTGCCATTTGGACTTTTAACTTTACCCTTGTTCCATTTGACTTCGAATTACCTGTCCAAGTTTCACGATGAAATTGATTCAGTCAGTGAGCGAATATTTTGACAAAATAAAATGGTGGGAGTGATCGGTAATTAACACGCAGAAATAATTCGCATTCATTTCACGAACGTTGACTAACTTGTGTTGGGCCTGGGGTACTCTCTCACTACTCTGTGGTTAGTAGGAAGAGCATGTCCCGAGTCTCGCCTAATTAATAGTCACTATTATTATTATTATTATTATTATTATTATTATTATTATTATTATTATTATTATTATTATTATTATTATTATTATTATTATTATTATTGAGACCCGTTTCAGTGATCAATCTGTTTCGTAATATCACAAGATACTGATCTGCTATTCCCAGTTCAGAAAAAAAATCAGGGAAACCACAGGAATTCTTTGTGTAATTTCTGCCTGCATCCCGTCATTTCTATATTAACTTTTGTGTTCCGGTAAAACGTGCGCAATATTGTTTCAATAACGCCCGTTCACTATTTCCTGGTCTGTGTCGGCAGCCCTACTTTGGTGAGTGATGGTTGTAGTTCATCGCAGCGCCTTCAGCAGGGGAGACATCAAATGTAGTTTCGCTCCTCTAGGCAGTCGCTCTTCGCTTAACCTAACAAGGACTCGCCTGTTGATCCCCTGATAACTACCGGTTTGCACAAAGACCCCCCCCCCCAGTGGTGATCCCAGGGTGGTCTGCCCCGCGTGACACCATTTTAGGGGTGACATTAATTAGAAACTTTTATAGTTGGAATTATATAGTTATTTATTTAAAAATTTTATTTCAATTATTCTGAATTACATAAAGTTTTTAAGTATATTCTAAATAAATGTCACGTGAAAATACATCTGTATTTTTAGTAAACTAGATGTGCTAAAACAGCACGTACTTTCTTGCACTTATAAGTAGTTAAGTAATACTATTTATACCGCAATTTCTTTCCGAATTAATACATCTGGCAATATTTAAAATGGCCTATAATCCACACAAAATTACTCAAAGTTTTGAAAAATTGTACCTGACCTTATTTCAAATCTATTTTTAAGGAACGGATTTCATTAACGAAAAAATATCTATATTTAATATTTTCGTTGTAGGAAAACTCAAACAAATTTTGAACTTTTGCAATTTTCGAAAACTCATGGTTTTCTACAAACGTGATACCATTTTCTTAAATGTCCTTCACACTGTCAAATAACACAATTTAATAAAAAACGATGGAGCAATTATTTCGAAAATTTGGAAAATGTCACAGGGATTTCATGTGAACAATTCTCCAAACTTACAATATCGGTTTTAAATTGAAGGGGCCGCAACATCAGACAGATCGATGGGGAAATCTCAATTTTGGATGGGCGGACGGACGGACAGACAGACGTTTTGCCGTCAATCGATTTTTTGGTACAAGTACGTACAAAACATGGATTGAACAGCATCTACAATGGATTCGCCAATAACATGTTCACAGTGGTACTAAGCCTCGACATCGAAAAGGCATATGAGATGGTTTGGCGACGGCGTATTCTGGACATAACGAAACATGGAATTAAAGGCAACATAGCTAAGTTCGTGCATAACTTCGTTAAAGAACGTTACATTAATGTCAGAGTAAGAGGAGCCTTATCAAAGAGATATATGCTGACAAATGGAGTACCGCAGGTCTCTGTGCTTAGTGTGACCTTGTTTTTGTTGATAATAAATGAACTGCAGACCAAAATCAAACCTCCCGCGCTAGTAAGCATGTAGCGGATGACTGCAATATATGCATCACTGGTAAACATCTGTTTTCCATAGCAGTTATAGCGCAAAACATCTTAGACACCATCCTGCAGTTCTCCACTGAAGTTGGTCTAAAATTCTCCAAGACGAAATCCACATTCAAATTTTTCTTCAGGAAACGATCCACTGAGAAGACTCTATCCCTGAATATCGGTGTACACAAGATAAAACAATGTAAAACCTTAAAAGTCTTAGGCCTGACACTTGACGAAAGATTATCCTGGATACCTCATATTAAAAGCCTGAAAGTGGAATGCACGAAAAGGCTAAACTTGATGAAAATCATAAGCCATTCGGCGTGGGGGGGGGCGATTATACTGTGCTTAGAAGAACATATCAGGCGTTGATAAGGGCTAAAATGGATTATGGCAGCATATTCGCCGATGCTGCAAATAAAAATATTAAAAGAATACTCGACCCTATCAATAACACTGGTGCCGGGCTTATATGCGGAGCATATAGAACAAGTCCGGTGATAAGCATGTTACAGGAAGCTAATTTACCACCCCTGGATAAAAGAAGAAGAAATCTAATTGTAGGATATATAATCAAAGTTACAGCTAACTGTGGCAACCCTGTGAACCAAATTTACCAGCTTACATAAAGACATAGGAAGAAATTATGTTTCAAAAAGAAACTACCAAAACCAATCACTGTATGGGCTATGCAAATACTAAGCACAATATCAGAAAAAATTCCCCCTCTTAAACCCATCAGTATCACTGACTATGCACCATGGACCATGCAGGACATTAAAGCTGAGGAGCTGACAAACAATCCTAAGAAGTCAAAAATTCACAACCAAGGGATAAGAGCTAGAATAGGAGAAGAAATTGCCAAATATAAGAACTACAACAAAATATACACAGATGGCTCGAAAAGTAGCAACTTGGTGGGATGTGCCGCTGTAACGTCAACAAGAGTAATATCAACCAAACTGCCTGACAAGTACTCAGTCCTGTCCAGCGAATTATATGCCATCATCACAGCACTAGACTACATTCTCGAAGACAACGTAAATTTTTGATAGTAACAGACTCCAAATTGGCTCTGTCGACTATTGGAAATGTCTTTTATTCAGGAAACCCGCTAGCTTTAGACATTGTTAGTATGATATGAAACTTGAACTTGAAGGGTAAAGATATAGTTTTTGGATGGATCCCGGCTCATGTGGGTATCACGGAGAACGAGCTGGCGGACATATCTGCAAAAGAGGCGTCACAACTTGATGAAAGAAGTAACCTTCCCATAATACCACACAAATATCACGCCAACATCAAAAGAAAATTACAAGAATTGGACAGACACGAATGGAATAACGACGCCCAATGTAAATTAAGAAGTATATGTGAATACGATGACTACAATCCAGCCACATTCTTCTGCAGAGCTGACCAGGTTGTGTTAACTAGATGCAGAATAGGTCACACCAAGCTCACACATGCCCATCTGATCACAGGAAAAACAGCTGTTATGTGTAATATGTGTAATGTTTCTATGTTTGTTAATCATTTATTTCTGTGCCCCAGGTTTGAGACTAACCGGACGAGACATGGTGTCGAGAACGACATGTCAAGTGTACTAAAGGACAGAGATCAATTCAATCGGTTTCTCAAGTTTTTGAAAAGCATAAAATTGTACGGGGATATATAAGAAATGTTTATAAACTTTAATAATGTAATGTGAATGTTCCTATAAATGTCATAACTTCCCATGTACAAAAGTATTAATGTTATTTTGTAGTTGTCGCTAATAACCTTTTGTAGTTGATGCGACATAAAATAAAATAAAATAAAAAAAACATGGATTCTGGGTATACCACGTGTTACAGGATTTTTTTCTAAATTTATCAACTGGATTTATCCTCTTTTTCGCTACCAAGAACGAGTTTTTCTGTCGAAAATTCGACCCTTTTCCCCCGTAGCATTCCATTACTTTAACTCTACAGCTTAAGCGATAGCGAGAAAATAACGTATAAACTAGTCAGTAATTGAAATTTTTGTGTTTAATTTGTGGATGAGGGTAATACCATTAGTTTTGTCCCGGGTGACACCAATTGAAGCTCAGCCACAGACCCCGGGGACGGCCCGACACTCCTTGGGTAGTAGAATGTTTTACGAGGCCTTTCTTCTCGTACGAGTCTTTAAATCTCCAAAGGGGGCATTTTACTCCTTCTGACAGGATCAAATGTAGCGTTGCTCACTTAGACCATGAGAGCCACCGTTTATCACTTCATTGGTTCCTCGCCTGCCTCCCTAGGTACACACTTAGTTGACTGACCTCTACCATCAACCCCTACCATCCTGATAGACCTTTGTATTACAATTACTTCCTAGTTGCCTTATGAGGATCTCTTTCTCTCTACAATACATTGCATTTACCGGGGCTCAGTTACATTTATTCCGTGGTAAGTGTATGTAACTCGTTTTGGAGAGGAGGTCAGCTTAATATGCTGAATAGAAATTTTATTCCCCAAGATTGCTAGTCCTGAGGGGCTGGGATATGAAATGATGGTAATGAAGGGTGAATGGACGACATAAACATACACAAAAACACCCATGCCCAAGGCGGGGCTCGAATCCACGATTGATCCGTGAGAGATCGCCACGGCACTACTACCTCAGCGATCTCCGTTATCCGGATCGGTCCGTATTCAGTTCATTATTATTATTATTATTATTATTATTATTATTATTATTATTATTATTATTATTATTATTATTATTATTATTACGTATAAATATTCCGTACAGATGACCATAAATTCTATGAAAGTCAATGTCTTTTCATTATACCACTTTTTATGAGATTTCAAATTCACCAATCAGTGTTATTGAACTGACATCACAACGCAATATTGGATATCACTGTTTCATATTTTGGTGGTAGGCACATGATGATTACCAATCAACGTATCCAGTGTGAATTAGAACAACATATAGAAAATATAATAGCAAAGTATACTCTTCATGTGATACCGAAAAAAATTGCAATCCACAGTTATTTCCAGTAAAACATAGCCTTTCCTCCTCTTGTAACGGAAATCCTTTCGGCGGTCTTATCGAAGCGTTATGAGGTTCACAAACGTCCGTTTTAAAAATAAATCTAGCGGCAGGCAAGTGGACACTGTAGCTTGGAAAAGGAAGCTCATAAGTTGTTCCCGACTCAACATCATAAATCATACTCTGAGAAGGGAAACAAACATCCGAAATTCAACGTCCAGCTTAAATTCGTGATAGAAAAAAAATCAAAAGTACAATATTACGGCTAAAAGGAAGTAGAACAGGGCAGAAGAGAAAATCTCATCACTGGAAGATCTAAAACAAATACTAAAGAGAAGAAATAAACGTCGAGAGGAACACAAGAAGGGCACCAACGTTTTAGAGAATCACGGATTTTGGAAAAACAAAGAACAATGAAACTATTGTAATATTTGGGCGAAAAGAAGAAAGAATAATTGGTGTGAGAGAGGACATTAAAAAGACAGATGGAAAATAATGAAGTGAAAATGACCGTACATCAGATGAACTCAAATGAAGAGAAAATTGATTAAAAAAGGTTTAATAAGAAAAGCACCGTGGAAAGATTGGCGAGAGATGTACGGAATCAGGCGGAAAAAGGAAAATAAATATTGCAGAAAAAGAGCAAATAAAATAAAATAAAATAAAATAAAATAAATAAATAACGGACGCAACTTGTGCGACAGAAGCCCACGTTCAGGGGGAGTTCAGTTTAAGAGTAAAGTTTGCGGAAAAGTATTAAAGAGAATTAAATAAGGGAAGAGGAAATTTGGAGGAGAGAAGCTCAGATTCAGAACAGAGATAATAAATTGTGGAAAATGATTTTTAAAAAATTAAGTAGTACCCAGGAAATTCGGATAAAAATCACGTAATAGAGCAAAGAGCAGGGGTAAACACAGAGAAAGAGAATAAACAAATAATAAAATAAAGGGATTTTGAAGAAAGAAGCACAGGATCAAGAGAACAGAGGAAGAGATGGAATTTACGGAAAATGATTAAAAAGGAGGAAAGATCAGAAAAGCGGGAAATGGGAGTGGGAAGAGCAGGGGTAAACTCAGGGAAAGAGAATAAACAAATAATAAAATAAAGAAGGAATTTGGAAGAAAGAAGCACGGGATCAAGAGAAGAGAGGAAAAGCACAATTTACGGAAAATGATTAAAACGGAGGAAAGATCAGAGCAACGGGAAATGGGAGCGAGAAGCAACGAGTCGGGGATTTTGCGCCGAAGCAGGTGCATGTGGGAGCGGACGGGGGTGGAAGAGGTCAGCGGCTGGAGCCGGGGGCGGGGGCGGGAGCGGGGGTGGTGCCTGGCGGAGCGGCGGAGGCGGTCGCGTGACGCCGGCCGGCGGCGGCGCGCGACTTGCTATTTTCGTTCCGCCCGCCCGCCCGCCCGTCCACCGGACCGCTCGTCCGCTCGTCCACCTCCTCCGCCGCCGTCGCCGTTCCGCCTGGCAGCGGCGCGCGCTCCACGCTCGAAGTGACGGGATGCTGCGCTCCGGATCGACCCGAAAGGTGCGCGACGGCGAGGAGTGCGCCGAATCCGCGGCGTATTGATCAAAATTCCCGCGTCGCGGGCAGCGGGGGCGGGGGAGGGAGCGGGAGCGGGGCGAGGGAGACGGGGCGCGCGCGGTCGCGGGACCGGCGGCGGGACGAGGCCGGGGACGGACCGGGACGAGGCGGGTCGGGTCGGGCCCGCTCGGGCGGCTGGGGCCCGGGGTGGGGAGCGCCGCGCAGCCGCGCGGAGGGGCGCCCGTGCCGGGGTCCGGGGCGGAAAGAGGAGCGGCGAAGAAAACAGCGGGGAGCGCGCGGGAGCCGTACGCAGCCGCCGCCGCCGCCGCCGCCGCCAGTCGCGAGTGAGTGTCCCGCCGTGAGAGAGGTGCGTCCGGCCGGAGCAGCGAGCTGGCCATGCAAGAGGATTCAGACATGGCGGACTTCTCGCCCGTGGTGGAACTGAACGTCGGCGGAGTGTTCTACACGACGGCGCTGAGCACGTTGACACGCGAGGCGGACTCGCTGCTGGCGCACATGTTCACGGGCAAGCAGCCGCCGCCGCCGAAGGACGCCAAGGGCAAGTACTTCCTGGACCGCGACGGCGTGCTGTTCCGCTACGTGCTCGACTACCTGCGTAACCAGGCGCTCGTGCTGCCGGAGAAGTTCTGCGAGAAGGAGCGCTTGCGGCAGGAGGCCGCCTACTTCGGGCTGCCGGGGATGGCGGACGCCGTGCAGCAGTACAAGGACGGGCTGGCGGCGGCGGACAAGTCGCGCTCGGCGGGCTACATCACCGTGGGCTACCGCGGCAGCTTCCAGTTCGGCCGCGACGGCCTGGCGGACGTCAAGTTCCGCAAGCTGTCGCGCATCCTGGTGTGCGGGCGCGTGGCGCTGTGCCGCGACGTCTTCGGCGAGACGCTCAACGAGAGTCGAGACCCGGACCACGGGGTGAGCGACCGCTACACGTCGCGATTCTTCCTCAAGCACTCGTTCATCGAGCAGGCGTTCGACATGCTCCAGGAGCAGGGCTTCAAGCTGGCGGGCAGCTGCGGCTCAGGCACGGCCGGCGGCGCCACGGCCGACCTCAAGCCCGGCGTCGACTCCGAGGAGAACCGCTGGAACCATTACAACGAGTTCGTTTTTGTCCGTGATTAAGACAGCGGCGCCGCCGCCGACGTCTGCCGTCACCCAATAACATTCCTTCAGTGTTGACTTCTTCGCGCCACACGTGAACTTGCGAAGTACGTTCGTTGCGTCGCCGCACGAGCCGCGACGGAAACGAAAAGAAAGAAAAAAAAACTCATTTCTAATAACGAACCTTCGAAGTACTGTACCTAAGGGAGTTCATCTATTTTCGGGTGGAATTGTGTTGCAGAACATTGATCTACGAACTTTTTGTACGTTTATCTAATTCCAACGGACGGAAACACGGGGATTCCCCCGCCAAAAAAAACAAAACAAAACAACAACAGTGGACGTTCGTTCTTGATTCAAGAGAATTCGCCGACTGTTCTTCTGCCAGCAGACATCTCATTCATTTGTACCAGTTTTATAGTGTCGTCACTGTTCTCTAATGACTCTTGAATTCCAAAATTTGTCCTCTAGCGGGCGAGCGAAGGCCGTCCGCGGCTGCGCCGGGCGCCTGGCGGCGGCGCGGCGGCAGCGGCGTGGCGGCGGGGGCGGCGGCGGCGGCGGCGGCGGCGGAGGCGGGGGCGGAGGCGGCGCTCTCCCGGCCGCCGTGGTCGCGCGGTGTGGCCGGCGGCTGGCGCCCGCAGCTCCTCCGTGTGGCAGCGACGAAGTGCTTCTGTAGGCCCCCGGTGAGACGACCGACAGACTCTGTCCACCTCCCTCGCCAACTTTTTCTTTAAATAACGATCCTCCGTCAATTTCAATTTTGTGTATAACAATCTCTTATGGAAAGGATTTGCTAATATTATAACGTATTATATTTACTACTAGAAGGACGATATTTTACAAAAAACGACCAATAGTTTCACAGAGAATATAAGGTTGCCGTGACGAGTGACGGTCGCCAGTTTTGTATTTGCACTGCCATGTTAAGCCACTGGAAGTCAGAACAATGGTGATCGGAGAATACAAAGCAAAAGTTTCAAGTATTAACGATAATTGAGAATATTTGATTGATGTATATTTTCTGTAAATCGCATTCCAATGAAACTAAAACGCTGCATGTGTACATATTAATCGAACTTTCAAAAACAATGCCGTAACGTGAAAATGTGTAGTTTTATTCGACGTTACGAACAATTGCTTGTTTTCACCCTCGAATATAAAGCAGTCTGAATGTCGAACGATTGATGGAAATGCCAAACGGGTTTTAACGAAAATAATGGCTGTATTGAGTGCATTCTGAGCGGATGTTGCTTCGTTTGGTGCCGTTTTAAAGCGTTGCTACGCGATGTTTCGTAAAAACAAACCGCTTCATTTGTTAGAAGATAACTATGAAATTCAGCGAGTCTTCCTGTGTTATTAGCTCATTGACCGATTAGTATTGTCGCCAACAGTGACTCGAGTTTCGACGGAAGCGTGTTGCAGAAGGCGAACGGGAAACTCTGGGTTTATCGCTTCCGGTCGGATGTTGCGGCTGCAGAACTCACAGGGCGGCGGTCTCGGCACGGTTCCAAGTCACAGCGCAGAATCACGGCTTTACACTGTTTAAGATACTCCCATTCCGAACGATCGTATTTGGGTGAAGGGGACAATGTCACTGACCCAGTCCAGTCAATTCCAAAGGGTACTCATTGACTCTACTGACCAGCATCCTCCTATGGCGACAGTCATTTGTTCTTGCAACTGCCTTTCTTTCCCTGGACGAGCGAAAACTCCAGCATCAGCGCGCAGAACGTGAACACCCGAAGCCGTGCGCTCAAAAGCCTTTGAGAATACCCCTAGAAGCTTGTCAGTCCGCGTGCCTCTGAAAGTTAATTCAACATCCTGCATAATCGATGGGAGCTCGCCCAGTTGCCCTGTGGCGGTGGCATGCGCCGGCGGGCTTTGCGCACTCGGCCGTGCCGCCGCCGCCGCCACCGCCGCCGCCACTGCCGCCGCCGCCGCCGCCACTGTGGCTGCCGGCGAGCGCTTGGACTGTCAGCTGTCAGCCTGCCGCGTGCCCGGCCCGCCGCTGGCCCCTTCCCTCCGCCGCCGGGCCACTGCCGGAGCTCCCGCGTTCCATGGGGACCAAGCTCGTTGTTAAAGTTAGATTGCCTAAATTTGCTTTCTCTCGGCAAATTACCGGCGGGGTTCGCACTGACCTACCTGAAGGAGGTGCTCTTCCTCGCTACCGCGCAACTGTTGCGCCAATCCCTCGCGTGTTCAGATCACTCGGCCTCTTGCTCTATGTATTAGGCGGCTTCTTATTCATGAGTTGTCTAGAATGCTCGTACAGGGAAAACGGTTGCAACTTAGCTGTCTTTGTGACGAATCTAGCTTAAATATTTTTAATGTATGCGAAAGTGTCTGCAAATTCAATCAAAAATTCAGTTGTGTTCTTCTTTTCCCCTTTATAGATATCTTTCCGAGAACAAGTAAGCATAATACTCGTGCAGTTTCTCACTTCATAGAAAGAATGGTAGGATCGTCCTCTTGTTTTCATGAGAGATGAACTAAATTAGAATGCATTAACTGCAATTTTGTGACAAACCATTGTAGCACAAATAATGCGTAGAACATCAAAGTCGTAGAACGTGTGCCCAAACGTATCGATTATTTGTTATGTAATAGGTACTCTCGGTCGATCCGTATATCAGCGCCGGTGCAATGGGCCTTAAAAAATTACTGAGCGAAATACACAGTCAGGTGTACTGTGCGAAAATTAACCGAAAGAGAACTTGATAAAAACGAACCCTTGTAAAAAATCAACTTACAGTATTTATTTAAAGCAATTTATTTCGAAAATCGTTCTCTCCGTTTACCTCATATTCGGAAAATAAAAGAAAAACGAAATGCTCATGAGCAACAAATTTTCATGCGTTTACCCTAGCAAATATTGCTTTGAATATATTTATTTCAGTGTTTCAGAAATTAGATAAATAATATGAATTTTACATAATGTACATATCATATAAAGCAGTTTATTTCAAAGTAATTCTTTAGAAGACTGCTTACATTGCGTACATCCTAATTATCACAAGATAATTGAGAGGTGCTTTTCATTCAATATATATTTTCAGAATTTATTGGAGCAATTAAAGGCCAATTTGTGTTTTGCATCTCAAAAGCATTGACATATCGGATTTCCTAGTGAATGTATAACCAATCCTTTATCCAAACATGATAAGAAACTTAAGTACTTCCCATAAAGCAATACTACATAAAAGAACATATCGCAAGATAATGTAAATTTCAGAGAAGATAGTTACGAAATTCGCAGAACGTACAAACTTTTAAATATTGTCAAATGTGACGTGTAATATTGACAATGCAATTACGTCTTTGTCATGTTCTGATGATCATTAAACGAAATCGTACAATGAATTGATTGATGTCGAAACTTCCCACCGCACGTAATTATTCGCACAGTGGGTTCCAATTATGTTCCCTGGCTACGAAACGGGTATGCTCTGAACAAAAAGTAGCACATGCTATCCTTCAAGTGCGATAGCAGCACTTAAAAATCGGAAACAGGGTTATAATCGAACAGCCTAAATTCTATATTTTAAGTTAATCAGACTGTTGGTCTTTTTTTGTAATGATAAAACGAAAATTGGGTCATTTTCACTTCTTCCTGTATGTATGTATATAAAATATATATGTGTACGATGTGTATATGTATATAGGGAATTATATGCCCTACGTGTCTGTAATAGTATATGCACGATATATTAGAGATTTATCATACACACTGTATACTTGTATATCATTTAATTACTCTGAGAACGACTGTTCTGAAATATGAATATATGTACATGCATGTGTTTAAAAGAGAGTCTATGATATGAGATAATGAACAATCAGTGTTTTTGCAAAACACACTTCCGTTGATTCTAATGCATTTAACTATTGTATTCCCTCAATGTTTCCCAGGATCGCGATATCTTAGAAGTAGAGAGAGAACTTTTCTTGTACTTTCGTACGTCACCCCGTGTGGTAGTGACATTTTGCTTGTGTATATTTTTAACAAATTATTTTTTGCTAATAAGCAAAAGTAATAAACAAACATGCACTTCACATATTTACTGAATGGCATATTCCTTCTGAATTTCTTTCTCTAAAAAAGAAAAGCAGGAAATATTCACGAACATACAGAAGATTTTAAATTAATCGTCACGTATTGAAATTAACTGACAATTTATATACGAAATTTTATTATTGAAATTTACCTCTAACAGAAACTGCTGAATTATATAATGTATAACTACGCAAATAATATTTATCTGACGCTTTGTATGCACATCTACAATTATATTTTTTGTTAATTCATAGGAGAAAAATATATAAGAAATTACTTCATCGTAGTTTTGCTTAATTGCTCAATTGTTGAATTGTTAAATTACTTGCCTACCAGACAATTCGGTTATGTATTGTTTGTTTTGCTCTGAAAGATATGCAACAACATAAAATTATTGTATTTGAAGTGTTATTGGCGTCGGTTTCTATAATTATTAATTTAGTGTATAGGAATCACCGGAAATTCATTTCCGAATACATTTCTTTCATTCTTTTAAGTAAAGATTCGATGACATAATTCTTTAAATACAAAGTAAAATACAAAATTTCAGTAAAGTTTAAAAATATAGGTGAAAGCACAACATACATACAGTCGCTTCTGTTCATTATTTCTATGAACTGATGTGATGTTGCCTTGTTTTACACAACAACCATACCAGTGGTAAGTATTGAGTTCATAAAATATTTTCAGTCATGCACTCATACATTAAAATCCACTTTACTGAAAGTTATTTGAATTAATCAACATGAATCTGTAAAAATATATTTTAAATAGCACGTTTAAAAACAAACAAGCTTGGAATGTTGTAAATGTTTTTAAATCGGAGAAATTATATCTTTTAAATAGTAATTCTCAAAATAAAATTGTTTAAAAGATAAATAACATTACGTGAACGAAAGAAATCTTTGCAATTAACGTTGATAATTCAAACATATCTGACTAAAGTTTTAATACAATTCATCTCTAAAAAGTGTACCTCCATTTTAAACTTAATAATAATAACAATAACAATAATAACAACAATTCTTTATTTCTGTGATTCCTTCTGTCAAGAGGAGGCCCTGTTAATATGATTTATGCCGGTCCATTGTGAACATAATCATTAAAACGAGCATTCCCTAATGCAGAAAAAATTAATCCAATGTTTAAAAATATTGATAATAAAACTCCTAAATGTTTCGCTCTGGAGTCATCAACCAAAAGGTCACGTTAATCATAACCGAAAATAACTCGATCATATAAACGTAATATCATGAACATGCGGGAAATTTCGTTTAATGATTGCAAACCTGCAACCTCCGAAAAGGGAAATTTGGAATGATGTGTGATTCACCCATTTGATCTTTAATCAATTATTCCAATTTCAACACAACACTACGTCTTCTAATACTTTCTTTTAAAGTTATAGGAAAACCGATACAATAGTCATCAATACAATAGTTACAGGATTGCACTAGCAAAACAACGACGACAATAACCAAATGATCCGAGCACAGTGTGCATCCAGTACGATATGTTTACTAAAACACAGGAAAGAAATAATGGAATCCACTCTACAGGATGGCCTATGTAAGGTAAGTTCTTTATTAATGAGCTACTTTCTGTAATACTACACTACGGATTTTACATATACATTAAAACAAAAAAAAAAAAAAAAGAAGATTCCAAAATTGAACACGTACAGCACAACTAAGCTTTCCACATAAATGGAAATAATTGAAGAAGCTTGCAGTTAAACTCTAATTCAAAAAGTGCAATAATAAATGCTATAGATTCTTTACTTCGACTAATATTGATCATTAAAATATTTGGAACATATTACCACTCTATAAAGTGAAAGTTTTAAAATATTATTCACCCACAACCCAGGACAACTCTTCCCTAGCGTTTCTCCCACGTCGTAGCAGGGGTCGTGGGTCCTCCGCGCCAAATGTCGTTGTTTTTATGAAGTTTCATTACGGAAAAAAATACCCACAAACTATTCTAGAACCAACACATAAAATTAATAATTCAGCATTTACTAGGTACCATCAGGGACTTGGGGAATCATATCTACACTTTCCTAACTGTCCCTTATCGGGAGAGGTGGCTCAGGGCATGAACTGATGTCCTTAGGTTCAAGTTCTAGGAGGTTCTAGGTTCAAGGTCCCAATAGCGGCAGGATTTTAGACGCTAGCTTGTCAGCTAGATAAAATTCAGTCGCTGTGCACTCTGGACGAAAATTCTAGCAATCGACTGCTCTGATTGGTAGTTTTCCGTGACTCCTCCGACGAACAACTGGCGAATGCCGGAACAGTATCCTAACAAATGGGCCACAGACCGCGCGCGATCTTTCCTCCCTCTTCCTTGTCCTATCTTCACCCCTTACTTACACCCCACTAGCCGACGGTAGGTCGGCGCAATATCTCGGTATCCTGCAGGGGAAGACCACTGCCCCCTCCCGAGGACAAAACATACTACACTTACGGGACTTAATGACCTTAGCAGTTAATGCTCCCGGAACCACTAACAATCAATATGTCTGCCTCTCTCTTCCAGAGACTTTCCCCGAAGATACAAACCCCTGCCTCTTCGTTATTCCCCTTCCCCTCTCCGGACCGTGCTATGTCGGCGAGCACGGATAGACCAGACCTAGAATATACGATAACACTTTTTAAATGTACCTAAGTAGCGACGCGATATTGATAACAAAATATCAATGTTACTAAACATACATCGACAAAAAACCTACGATATTTTGAAGCTGGTTTAGTAATATCTAACATTAAAATCATGTGCAACAAAATTTAATTTGACAATGGCATGTTTATTAATGTATAATTTAGATTTATCAGGAAACACAATTAAAAAATAACAAGAATGATGGATAAATCAAAGCCTGATCGCGCAGGTTCACCGGGAGGACGGTGACAGGATTTTCGCACTAGCTAGATAGCTAGGTCGATTTCATTCCCTGTCTGGAGGATAATTCTAGCGACCGGCTGCTCTGATCTACCGATCAGAGTGTATTCTGTGGTTTCACTGATCTACACCAGGCGAATGCCGGAGCAGTACCCTAACAAATGGGTCATGGACAGGGCGCGATCTTTCCTTCCTCTTCCTTGTCCTATCATTCTATACTTACACACATTTACACTAACATGCACTACCACACATGCCGAGTGAGGAGTCGGGAGCTCGACCTGGTTGAGACGGTGCCCCGCTGGAGGGAGATACCTGGTTGGGGAAAACCCTGCTAGCCGTAGGTCGGCACCGGATCTCACCATCTAGCAGGGGAAGACCACCGCCCCTTCTCGAGAAAAAATGCACTACACCAACAGGACTGATGACCTTAGCCGTTGACGTGCCCGGAATCATCAAATAATCAATCGCCCAGGTTCATCTCAAAATGCCAGTCTTCAGTTCGTCGAAGAAGGAAAGAAGCCTGACACCCATAGTTCATACGTTGACTGCATTGTGAAATACGTTGAAAGAAGTAGGAAATACCAGGGCATCGGGGTCATCTCGAGTAAGAGATAGTTGGTTTGATAAAGGTGGTACAAACAGCGCTCGTTTGCTTCAAACACACACTGACAGTACTTTTACAAAATTGTGATTATGGGATTTTGTCACTCACAAACAGGATTTGAAAACGTAAAAACATCGAACACAAACTTTTTCAAACTCTTTTTACATCTCTAATAAAAAATATACGTACTTTCTTGTGAATGAAACGAATTTCTAGATACTAGATCTTCAAATTGTTTCATGTAAACTTTTTAAAAATAAAAGTAGTTTTCGTCAAATCTTGAGTTGAAAAATGGAGTTTCACAGAACAATTGCGAATGCATAGGGTAAAAGCGATAGCTTATTATAACTTATTAACTAAGGATAAAATAAACGCTGCGGGGAAAAATCGCTTATGTTGAAAGATTTCTTGGTTAATCACCACTTTCATTTACCACTTTCAAATAACTAACTAAAAATGATATTCCTTATTTCATGTGTTATTTTTACGCGACTTGAAATAACAAACACTTCAAAAAATGTGAACATTAATTAAAAAGGACTTCCTTGCGAAAGACATATTTGGGCGGTAACATGTGACATTGCTCTAATGACAATTGCTTTTTTTATTAGTTCCTTCATTAACATACTTATATCGCACTTTAATTCATAAAAACATGTATGTAAAAATGCAATATTTCTGTAAATGCTTATTCACGATTGATTGTATTCGTGATTGATTGTATTTATAATTATAATTACACGTAATGCAAGAACGTCGCACTAAAATGCAGAAAATTCAACGTTAATGGAATGTGTTTGAGTTTAGCACCTCTTTAGATAGTAATAATTAGCTCTAATAATTGGCAGAGCTGGAACAAGAAGCGTCTAAAATTCCTAAGTCATTTTGTCTTTCAAATTAGAATAGCAATTTTAAAGTAGAAGCATTTATAATTGAACCAAGAAACTTCAACGCAGTATTTGATACCTATTAGACTGTATTCCCTACAGGAATACAGAGAATTGAAGGGATAATTGAGAGGTAAAAATAAGTCGTCCTAATGCAGTTTTGAGATACAACTCGGTTAGTATATGACAGGCTGATATGCTTCAGAGTAACAACCAATGCTACTGCAGCGTCTTGATATATTTTTATATCTATTGAATAAATGTGTAAACTAGTATATATATATATATATATATATATATATATATATATATATATATATATATATATATATATATATATAATGTATGTACGTTGTAACTATCATCTTATTACGACACTTGATTGGCTACCAAACTCTAAGAGTCTCGTTTAATAATTCACAAATTTCGTATTGTAATAATGTCTTACCATTCTTATTACGTAAATATTAAAACTACGTAAGCGATAACGAAATGTAAAAAACTAATATCGAAAATGCATGTAGAGTGTTTCAAATAATTTTGTTAGATTTATTTCACAGTATTACCTGTAGTTAAAGATAATCTTGTTCGGAAGTTTGCTTAAATTTCGATTTGCATTAGACCGTGAATGTGAATGCTTTATTGCTTATTCTACTACAAACGTATCTCGTTCCAATCCTACACTCAAATCTCTTTGATGCAGACACTAATCAAAGGTTTCAAATATGATAGCACGCTTCGCAATCTGTTAAGCAAATGAATTACTCATTGGAAGGAATGTTACTGTCAAGCAATACTCATTTGAAGGAATGTATCTGTGACCAGTCGCATTAAAATAAAACCAAAACAAATTTATCTTTTTAAGATGCAGAATAGAAAATTAAAATTCTTTTATAAGAATGACCAAAAGCACACTCATTTCAATTTCACAATAATAGGATCGTATCCAAATATTTATTTAAAATTATCATGCATCAAAGGAAATATTACGCATATTTCTGCATTATTCAATGCATTGTTTTGTTGTTCAATTAATTTGTATATTCCTTATATAATTTTTCATTTTCTTACTGTGAAATTTACATCAATACAATTGCAATATTTTTCATGAACAATGATTTGTTGTATTATTGTTCAAATTTAATTTTGAGGCTTAGTAAAAATCATCAAATAAGGCGATTTTTTGTTGCTTGTGAAATTAATTTCAGGATCATACCTTAGAAACGACTCAGCCCGATTTTCGTTCGCCAAGCAACCGGCGCCAATTTGACAGAGGGACGGTGGAAGCAAGTGGAGATAATATGGAGTTATCAGAAGGCAATAATTGTTGGAGATTAATCCCGGAGGCGAGGCATCTTTCGATTGCTCTCTCGCGATTCCCAGTCTTTCCATCATGAAACGTTATATAATAAGCAGTGAAGCGAAGAAATTGCAAGTTCAACAATATTGAAATGAAACTCTCTTAAGTTCGTCGAAGCGATTAAGTTTCATAATGGTAAAAGTCATTTATCTGCTTATTGAAAATTCTTAACGTTAAGTTCGTGATGAGATATGGAATTCGTCACCAGTCATATTGCTTTTACTTTCTCACAACGAAGTAGAGTGTAAGTTATGTAAAGCTGCGCGATTAAACGGTGAATTTTCGGCAGAAAACTCTTATTACAGTTAACGAAAAAGTGGATATATTCAGTTGCTATATTTAGAAAAGAAAATAACCTATCATGTGATGTAGCCAGAATACATGTTTTGTGGGTCCTTGATACAGAAAAATTGAATGACACGAAAACGTCTGTCCGGCCGTCTGTCAGTGAACTACACTAGCGGCTAAACCGGTCATCCTATTTTCTCCAAAATCGATATTCCGCAGTGGTTTTAGTTAATGATGGGATCCCTTGAATTTGAAACCGATATTTTAATTTTGGGGGTTCTCTACATGAATACCCTGGGACATTATCAAAATTTTCAAAAAATGGCTCCATTATTTTTTATTAAATTGTGTTGATGGATATCGTGAAGAATGTTTAAGAGCATTTTGCAGATTCATTATCGTTTAAATTCTGATTTTTGGAAAATTGCAAAAGTACAAAATTTTTTTCGGAGTCCTCCTATATCTAAAATATTAAAGATAGAGATTTTCTCCTTTAATGAAATATTTTTCTTAAAGATAGATTTTGAAATAAAGTCATGTACTATTTTTCGAAAATTTGAAAACTTTTCTCGTAATTTTACGTGAAAGTACGTGTTTTTTAGCACAACTAGTTTAGTGTGAATCCGAGGAGACATCAAAAGAAATTGATTGATTCTGTCATTTTCAAACAGAGTTTTATCAATCTGAAGTAACGTTCATATCCAAGATTTCATGCGAAATCTTTGCAAGAACTATTTTTACTACTACATAGTAAAACCATTTGAAAATTATAGTTATAAACTATGTAATATTTTCAAATTCATAGGATACACACGAGTATTGTATTCGCAATGTGGAATACCTATTCGCACTCCTTTACTAACAGTGGAATTAAGAATGAATGTCAGCGACGAGCATTGTTGTCTCAATCCAATTATCAGAAATGTATCGAGTCGAGTCGAGTCGAGTCGAATATGAGTCCTGGTTAGGGGGAAACCCCACTAGCCGACGGTAGGTCGGCGCCGGATCTCGCCATCCAGCGGGGGAAGATCACCATCTCCCGAGATAAAACATGCACTACACTGACGGGACTAACGAGCAATGCAGTTGACGCGCCCGGAAACACGAAAATATCAATCAATCTTTTGAACAATAATGTCATTGAAATGACCAACCCTCCACTACACCTCTCTCTTATTTAGTGAAAGAGAGCTCAAGAAAATGTGCGCTGATACTACTATGAATGAGGCTAAATTTGTAAAAGATCTTCAACCCGAGGCACCATTCGTACACGTAGCGTTGACCCGTTAAGCACGTGTGTCTTGCGGGTAGTATAATTTTCAAGTGATAAATCTTGGGATCGGGCTGGAAAATCATGGCCTAAAGAAATCATAATACATTTCCAGATAAAAGTTAATAAATAAATTCGTTATAATATGTTATTTTTTGTGAACAGTTAAATACAGTATTGAATCAAGTTATTAATCGCCATGGAAAATAATATTACAGAAAAAAATACTCAATAATACTCGTGTAAGGAAAGTTTCGAGATACTACATACATTTTGAACGTTTATAACTTCCATAGTATTTGAATTAAATATTTTTGCAAGCGAAGTGTGTATATATATATATATATATATATATATATATATATATATATATATATATATATAAACTTCAGACTTAAGTAAAACAGTAAATAAAGGAAATATATAGCATCGTTTTCTCACAAATAACATTCCTGCATAAAATACTAGTAATTTATTGTGTAAAACGTTTCGAGTAAAAAAAAGACACCAAACAGAGTCCTCGTAAGTATTTGAGAAACAGAGTCGAAGGGTTAATGACAAATATTGAATTAAGACAATGTAAAATTTTTTTGAAAAATAGAGTGGTTTTTACGCAGTTCGTGCAGGAAATTAATGCAATCTTTAAAAAACTTATTTCCTGAAAAACCGTCCAGATTTCTTTCAATTTTTCCAACGGATAGATTG
The DNA here is from genome assembly GCA_011170035.1 of Teleogryllus occipitalis. Taxonomy (NCBI): domain Eukaryota; kingdom Metazoa; phylum Arthropoda; class Insecta; order Orthoptera; family Gryllidae; genus Teleogryllus; species Teleogryllus occipitalis. Next base: position 25,449 of record BLKR01014791.1, on the reverse strand, counting down.
AGGAATGCTTTAAAGAATGACTCAGGTCTGATTTTCGTTGAACTCTCTGAAAGATCAAAAATTTCAAATTCAGAAATAATGCGAGAAAGAATATAGTGTTCGAGCACCGCTAGTTTTTTTTCTCTGCGTTTAAATGTGCCTTACTCACCACGCCCGCAGGTCTGCTTGAACTCCGCTGCTTTTGAATAGACATTCTTTCTATTTTCAACTTCCTCCTGCCCTTCAATTCATCAATTAATGGCATTTATTAACAGTTCCAAAGGCAAGCATCCCGCTCCTGGAAAAGTAAACAGCAAACAATACATTTTTACGTGAAGCATATTTCTTTGGAATCTCATGTTGTTCGAAAATCCGTCTTAATATACATTCAACATAAGTTGTTTGTGAACGTTTGCAACAGAACAGCTTCTACAATACATTCTATCTAGAGCATAATGTTAAAATTATTTTCTAACCTCACGAAAAATCAACTAATTTTTAAAATTACTCACGCTCACCATCTTTTGCGTTTTGTAAGTCCGGAAAGTTGAATGTAACTTACTCTTTTTCAAAACGCGTAGAGTGTTTCTAATTTTTATTATGTGCCGTGTATTATATAACCTCAAAATTTAATTGACTGGGATATCTTAATAGCTTTGAAGAAAACACTTCTGAAACGTACTCGTATATAACGAAGTATAAGAGTATAAATATCAAGTATATGTAATCTCTAGGATCATAATTTTAATATTTTCAGTAATTAACTTCATTGTACTCAAAATGTGCATAAATTTATTGAAAAAGCTAAGTAATTGTACCGGTTTATCAAGAAATGATTTTAAGATTTTCAATATATTTATTATCAAGTCCATTTAATAATTTTTTCTTTTGATTTAGTCTCCCAACCATGCTAACTGCCTTTTGTTTATCGTAAAATGATGAATGACATGACTGTCACGTTTTAACATAATGCAAACCCGCCTGTTGAAGCTCGTTATTGTCTGATCCTCTTTGAAAGACATTATTTAGCCACTAGCCGGATTCAACCTGTTGCGACTGAACTTCCCTTAACACGGCCTTCCTTCTCCCCTCTCTCTCCACCAAAAGACTTACGGGATTCTTTCTTTCCTAGAGCATTATTGAAATACACTTATCGTATCTCTGTACGTGCCATGTGTCGAAAAAAATAATCGATAATCAGTAAGCGGTGGGAGAGAGCATCAAAGGGCAGAGCTGCATCCGTGACCTGGGTCCATTTCCAGGCTACGGGAAAGAGAAACACAGCGAGGTTGCAGCTGAACGAAAGGTTGCGTGACTAGTGGCACGAAGCACGAAACCAGAGCTCTTGCAAAGACGAAGCACACGTCACTTCGTTTATCTCCTCGTTTTTAGAAAATACGATGAGCACGGAAGTGTGCTACAGGTTTCTACACGTGAAAGGGAATTAACTTAATGTTGCTATAACTGAAGAAATGTAAATTGGCTAGTCTCATAATAACGTAATAAAAAAGTTCAACGGGATTACGTCATAAATTAGTGGTGCTGCAGAATGGCACAGATATGCTAGTTAGTTTTCTTATTCTTCAGTTTGGGCTATCCTTTTGGTTTTTCACCCTATTCTCGGCCCAAATCCGAAATATTGCAAAAACGTGAAAAAAATTAATTTCAGACGCCCGTAGATTTCCATCTACGGGCGTCTGAAATTAATTTTTTGCAATATTTCGGATTCCTAATAGTAGAATTTAAATATGACTTTAAAATATTATAGAAGGGCAAAATCTGGTCATACTATATACACATTTTCATTGGAAAATTTGAAACTGTTTTAAAGAAAATGTCGTTTGAGCGTTTCTGAAAATGCTTACTTTGAGGCTCATTGCCATTGAAATCTTTTGAGTTTTCGAGAAATTTCATCAGAAGTAATGGTACTCACAAACGCGATAATGTATAAGAAATGCCCATAATTTAAATTCTTCCGACACGAGAGAGAATTTAAAAATGCATTTGTGTAATTTTTGAAAAGAAAAGATACAACAAAATGGCGATTAAGGCATCTTATACTGCGAATTTGGCATTATCCGTGCAAAAAATTGAGAAAAATAGGATCAGTTTTCGAGAAAATGGAGTTTGACCGTTTAAGAAAATGGGGAATTTTGAGCTCATTAACACAAATCATACAGAGTTTTGAAGAAACTATAAGACGTCGTTTGAAGCACTATAATTACAAATGTACTAATGTATACAAAAGCCAGTAATGTAAATATTAACGATATGAGAGAGATGCCAATAAGTTGCATTTGTATATTTTTTTATTCAACATAATACAGGGAAATGACGTTTGTGTTATTTCTTACAGTGAATTGATTAATATCCCTACAAAAAGATTACGGAAAAAAGTTTAAGACACTTTTGTTTTAAATATTTTTAAAAATATACCAAAATGTACTCGTAGGTATACGAGAAAGTGAAATAGCGGATAGGTTAAAGGTGTTAAATTTAGTTTTAGATCATTCCGATAATTTAAAACAATATTTATTACTAAGAAACGTTGCATCCTAGCTAGTAATAAATAACAATATTTATTACTGAGAAACGGTGCAACCTAGAATGTTAAAAACCAGTTTTGCCTCCCCTGAATGGTAATCGGATTTACATTTTTATGCCACAATCTACAAAATGTTCTGGATTTTTGCGGATCTACCTCTTCTGAGTATCCCTCTCTGTAGCACGGATGATAAGGATCTACAAGGTGTCTATTTGGTGCAATTAGCATATGAAATAAACTTTTTGTATTTTAATTTTTTCGATAATTTAAAACATAACAATAACTACATAACAATTAAACATAACAATTTAAAACATAAAAATAAAAATAAACATACAGATATTTCTATTTAAATTATTTTTCAATAAGGCATACAGCAGTTTTCAATGCTATACAATGATTATATGTAATAATAATAATAGTAGTAATAATAATAATAATAATAATAATAATAATAATAATAATAATAATAATAATAATAATAATAATAATAATAATAATTACATATTCGAGTTCTTATTACGTTCCTATATTTTAGAGATTTAGGGAACAAGAGGCATAGTCAAACGGGACGGCACAGCTATTACACAAACTTACTCCAACTAAAACGAAAATCTCGAATGTTATATAAAGTTTCTTTCCAACTCTGTGCACACCAACTTTCGAAGTTAAATGAGTTAATACATCTGAAGGAAGTCGAGAGATTGCGTGAATATATTTTTAAAAACTCGTCGACAAATTGAAAATAAACTTGTGACTACCGCTTATTGTTTTTGACATAAACCAATTTTCCGCCTGAATAACAGGCACCGCTTTTACTGAAAAATAAACATCGTTTGCGAGATCGGAAGTAAAGATGAAGGGCAAAGGCCTATTATTAAAATGCACTTCGAACACGCTATCGATCTCGTTTCGGGACGGATGCGATCTTATCGGCCGTCGTCAGCCAGAATACGCTCAGTCCCTTCCACCAGATTAGAATAACTTCCGCCAAATTTATGTTTCCGAAGTACCTCTCCTTGAATACTTCAGCTTGAACGTGAATATTGATTGCCCCAGGAGAACTTAGTTAACGCCTCAACGTTAACGAAAACATAAGTTAGCCAAACAAGCCATTCAAAAGGTGACTGTATCACGGACATCACTATTCACGCTCCAACACCATCAAAGAAACGTTTTTTTCTGCCTCTGTGACGTTATGCATCCGTCTGCGAAAACTGTGCTAAAAAACACAAAAAGGCAGCGGCGAGACGAGGCAACGTCGGTGACATGCTGGCGCCCTCAGAACCTTGCTTCAAAGGAGGAGCAGCCTCAGGTGGCTCAGGGCATCAACTGATGTCACTGCAGTGTCTCTGGCCGGGAAGTTCTGGGGTTCGAGTCCCGACGGTGGAAGGATTTCCGACTAGCAAGATATGATTGATTGATTGATTTTTTCGTGTTTCCGGGCACGTCAACTGCTTTGGTCATTAGTCCCGTTAGTGTAGTGCATGCTTTTTTCTCTGGATATGGCGGTGACCTTCCCCTGCTGGATGGCGAAATCCCCTACCGTCGACGAGTGGGGTTTCCCCCTAACCAGGACTTTTCCACCAGCGGGGCACCGCCCCAGCCGGGACAAGCTTTACGCTCCCGACTGGTTTCCCGAAATATGTGGTAGTGTAGTACCTGTTAGTGTAAGTGTGTGTGTAAGGGGAGATGATAGGACAAGGAAGAGGAAGGATAGATCGCGCGCGGTCCGTGGCCCGTTCGGTAGGGTACTGCTCCGGCATTCGCTTGGTATTGGTCGGAGTAACCACGGAAAACTACCGATCAGAGCAGCCGGCAGCTAGAATTCTCCTCCAGACAGCGACTGAATTCGACCTAGCTGAAAAGTTAGCGTCGAAAATCCTGCCGCAGTGAGGACTCGAACCTAGGACCTCCCGGTCAGAGGCGCTGCAGTGACATCAGTTGATGCACTGAGCTACAGCTCCCGGTACTAGCAAGATAGCTGGGTCGAATTCAGCCGTGTCTGGTGGAGATATCTAGCGACCGGTATCACTGATCTGATCGGCAGTTTTCCTTGTTTTCTCATCAACACCAGGCAAACGTCGGAGTAGAACCCTATCAAGCGGATCACGGATCACGCGCGATCTTTTCTTCCTATACCTTGTTTTTTCCTCACCACTTACTTCCACACACACTTACACACACTACATTTCCACACAAGTCAGGAGATCAGCCTGGAGTTTAGAGCTTGTCCCAATTGGGGAGCTGCCTAGGGAGCGGTGCGCGGAGATAACTGGTTGGGGAAAACCCCCTCACGGTGGTAGGGAGGAACACAAAACTAAATGTCGACTGCCATCTCAAACTATATAAATCGTAACAACACATTTTTAAGAAAACCTACTATACGTGTATGACACACCTCAAAATAAGTAAGCATGTATAAAAAACACTGTGACCACTAGGGACCATATATACACCAATAATCTATAAAATATGTTTTCATTTGTGGAATAAAAACTTCGATAAAATATGACTTATTAAGTATATTAAAACACCATAACACTGTTTCTTGCATTTTTACGAACACATCCATTCGCACATATTCACTCGGTTCTTCACTCTTACTCTTTCCCGAATCTTCATTTTTTTAACACGTAGATAACGTCTATATTCCGTTATACTTTAAATTGCCTATTAATGAATGTCGTACGAGTGCATAGTGTTTTGATATGATAATTCGATATGTATAACGATCAGAATGAGTTTAAAAACAATGCAACATGTGAAAAATAAAACATCGGTGACGAGTTATAAAATAATGACAGTATATATGATATTGGAATTGACTCATGACAAAGAAGGGTAAGATCAGGACATGTTCTTCTGATGACTTCGCATGTATCGTTGGCATGTTTATGAAGACATCGGAGAGCGAACGGGGAACGAAGCCAGCAGCCAGTCTCAACAGACCCATCCGTCAATAAGGAGAAAATTCTAGAATATCTCGTTCATGTTTCAGAACAAACAATTCTACACTACTATACGAAGTCAAGGAAGAAAAAGAAAGATGACATGACACGAGTCACGCAGTAGGCAGGTGATGACTAGAGCTGTGACTACTTATTGTGGTGAAACAAATGCTTGAAAAGATAACTAAAATAAATAAGTAAATAAATAGGAGTTTAAGGATGGTACTACAATTATCGAATAATTGGATCAAAAAATGATTATTAATCAGTCGAAAATGCACAGCTTGCAGTTCGTTTCAATAACAGTCCGTTCGCTGCAATTCTTAAGAAATGATTTTTTTCATTTGAAAAATTATATCTCTTACTTCGACGACGCAGACATTACTTTTACGAGGAAAATAAATATGAGTGAGACAAATGTGTTAAATGTGAGATATAAAAATATTGTACATACACCCTAGTGCAGTCTACCCCACTCATTTAACAAAATAAGTGTTTGACAATATAATTCATTATACATTTCACCACCTTGTCACAGTTGGGAGTTTATAATAACTTGTAATAATTATTCTGCAAGTTACAACATACCTTATAACAACTTTATTCATAGAATTATTAAATATTCTTTAGTTAAATGAAAAGAGAAATAACTTTGAATAATTATCTTGAACGGAGTCAAAAAAAAGGAAACAAAATTAATTTAGCCTTACCTTGCGATGCCATTACTAGAGATGTACTCTCGAACGAATCATTTGTAGGCAATGGGTACAGATAAGAAGGTTACTATACGATTACTACATCAACAAAGGGTAAGTTAGAATATTGAGAAACGGTAAAAAGAACCCGCGCAGTATAAATAAAATGAGAAATGTATGAAACATTAAAATGTTATTGAAGGACATCGTATGTAGATAAAGAATCGTTAATAAGATATCAACGATATTTAGATACAACAAATTAATTTCTAAGATTAAAGAAAACAAAGAATTTATAAAACTGTGGAAGTAAATTTCAGGAAAGTAATTTATCAGTCGGTTTCATAACTCTGGTGGAATTTCTCCTTTTTCAAAGCCCTTTTACAAAACGCCTTCTATCAAATCTCTTCAAAATTCCTTTTATCTACTTATTATATGAACAAAGTCCGCAAAGGTCAGAGGAAAGCGCGAGGTTTCTTTTATGTATTTCTTATTAAGAATTTTGACGTTGAATTTATTTTTTCTACAATCTTATTTTACACATTGTAATAACTGTTATTTGAAAATTATTTTACGTACACTACTAAAAAAACAATTACGACCACATGGTAGAACAGACATAGAATTAATGTCGTCCCGCCATTAGGGTGTAACTTTGTTAGTGAACTATCAGTATGCATAGAAATCAAATTATTCTTTATGTCCTCGTATATTCCCATTACGATAGTCATATTACATCTCAACCTACGATAAAATACCATTTGACGTGGTTATTATTTCAAACGGATTCGTATCATCTGACAGTTAACATTCCATTATAGAAATATGAACCAAACATGAGCATCGGGATATAGATATCAATAGTTTGAATTCTCCAGAATGGAAGAGTGAATAGAAGAATGTGGGAACATCAATACTTTCTTACAGTTATTTGCTGAAGGCATTTTCACGGAAAACACCAGTTTCAACGCTCATATAATCGTTAGGTCGGTTGCATTGTCGGAATGATGTGATTGGGTGTTTCCAATGAAATATTTACGACGTCATTACGCAAATCTGCAACGTCAATCCTATTCCTATTTCTCATTGTAATTACACCGGAAAACGATGCGTTACTCTGCAATTTGTTTTTGTATAATGACTAAATAAAATACAAAATCAATTTTTTATCAACTGTATACAATTGCAGTATATTTTTGCTTTCTCGTATACGTACGAGTATACGGAGTAATACAGGTAGTATAGAGAAAATTATGTAATGCTGCGCGAAAAACGGCGAATTTTCGGCAGAAAAAAATTCATTTCCGGGCCCTGATAACGAAAATGTGGATAAAGTCAGTTGCTAAAGTAGAGAAAAAATCCTGTATCACATGATGTAGCCGTAATCCCTGTTTGATCGGTCCTTGATGTCAAAAAAATAATTGAAAACAAAACGTCCGTCCGTCTGTCCGTCTCTCCGCCGTCTGTGAACACTATTACGCCTAAATAATGCATATGATCTTTTTCAAATTGATGAATACCCTTTGTATCTGTTTCTAGATAGAGATTTGAGATTTTGAAAAACATTCTTTAAAATTAGGGGTACTTTACATGAACGCCCCCGGACATTTTCAAACTTTTCTCGCAAACGGCTCCAAATTTTTACTTTAAATTTATTTTAAGAATTGAGTATAATACGTTTATAAAGGTTGGCATAAATCCGATTATTCACGGTTAACACTGGATTTTCGAAAATTGCAAAAGTTTGAATATGTTTCAGTGTCTTCTTACAACTATATGGGGTGCCCTCTAGGGGAGGTACTAGGAGGGGGAAATTCCGTCCAATCGAAGTATATCTCGGTGCCGGAACTCATGTTAGAGTGGGGTAGGAATATCGCCACTTCCCTCTCTATAACATCATTACACTTATGTTGATTGATTGATTCGAGTTTCTGGACGCGTCAACATCTATGGTCATTAGTAAAGTAAGTTGAGTACATTTTTTATCACGGGAAGTTGTGGTGGTGGTGTTCTTCCGCAGCTCGATGGTGAGATCCAGCTTCGACCTACACGTCTTGCGAGGTTTTCCCCATCCAGATGTATCCTACCTGCGGAGCACCACCACAGCCGGGAGAAACTCTAGCTTCCGAATGGTCTCCCTGTATAGGTAGTGCATATAAGTGTAAGTGTGTGTATGTAAGGAGTAAAGATAGGATAAGGAAAGATCGTACGCCGTCCGTGACCTACTTGCTAGGGTACTGTTCCAGCATTCGCCTGGTGTTGATCGGAGAAACCTCGCAAAATTACCGATTAGAACAGCCGTCTGCTAGAATTCCCTTCCAAACAGTAGAAATCCTGTCACCGTCGGAACTCGAACCATAGGTCTCCCCCCCCCCTCGGAAGTACTGCAGCTGGCATCAGTTGATGCCTTGATAAACCTAGGGCGGAACTACACTTAGGGGACAAATGACAAAATTAGTTGTGGTGCCAGGAAATAAAATATTCAGTCAAGCAATCCTTAATCCGTAAAACCTCCTGCAGCACTGAGAGTTCGCAGATGGCAAATCAAGACCTGCAAAGAGGCTTCTAGGCCAATAGAATACAGACATTATTACACATCTCATTTTCAGCTCACGCGGAGGCCTCATAAGCTGTACTGAGAAGATGCTTATTGGAGGTATTTTCCAGTCACAACACTGAAACATGCGTGCGTTGAGAGTTTAGCTGCGCTTAGGAAGGTGGAGATACGATATTGTGCAATGCATTATTCCCGCAAACGCAGAGACGTACTGACGCGTACCGGGGTACCAAAACTAAGTGCCACTCCTTAGTGTTTCGTCCTCAAGTCCTCGAGCCTACCTACCAGGTTCTCCCATCCCTGAAGTAGAGGAAGGTGTCCTCTACTTACTCCTTTGTACGTTGCTTCAGAAACACGATATATAATGCAAGCAGACTCAGTGACAGAAAAAAACAAACGTTTGTAGCATGTAAATGGCAATTATCGTATGAACCCAAATTGCGTACAATGGCATGAGAGAACTCGTCCTTTTCAAAAGAAGTCTTACGCGCCGGGCAAACAAGGCAGGCAGGGACATGCCGGCGCCCCGAGAAAGCGCTGGAGAGGCGTCGCACCTTCACCTCTTTGGCGGCGCCGCGACGCCTCGCGTCGGCGCGGGCGGGGCGCGGGGCGGGGCGGGGCGGGGGCGCGGGGCGCTTCGGGGGCGGCGGCGCCCCAAGCGAGGCCTGTGCCGCTCGGCGGAATAACCAGCATCTCCTTCGTTACTCTCCTTAATTGGAGAAGCGCGAGCGCGGTGTGAAGGGCGCGGCGCGGGCGGGGCGGGGCCATGGGGTGGGGAAGGGGGCGGGGCGGCGGCGCCGGGGATCGGGGCCGTGAGGGAGTCGGGGGCAAGGGGCGACCCTTAGCCTCGAGCAAGGTGCCCGTTCTATATCTGGGAGGGGCGGATGGGGGTCGAGAGCGGGGCCCGGCCTCACCCCGCCCCTCGTTGTGAACCGACGAGCCGAGCGCCGCACAGTGCAAAATCCGCCTTTGTACACGGGCGAAAATGCGGTTGGTAACGTGCAAAGGGTACGGCAATGAGTACAAAGATAGCTGCGCCACGTTACGGCGGAATTTGTACATTTCTACGATAATCTCTAAATGTTCTTCAGTCAAAACGTTGTTTCCAAGAGTTTAAAGTATGCTGTTGACTTAAGTGGCATGCTGTTAACGAACAGGAGAAGTTTCAATTTTCGAACAGGTGAATGTGCTGTAGCTTTGCTGAGTTCTTTCAGAACTGCATTGCAATGGTCAGATGCTTACTTTATTAAAGATCACTTCATTAAACTCTTTGAATATGATTTATATTTTTGATTTCATTATATTATTATAAAAATGACGCATTTTTTTACGTGGTGTGTCAATTTATTAAAGAACATTTAAATACAATCTTAAAGAAACAGATGTGGAACATCATTGCGGATTATTTTTAAGAGGTTATCGTTATTAATGGATATAATAGTTAATTTAAGAGAATGCTTTGACGTGACCAACATGAATTTGTCTATGATCGTTCTGTTAATTTCATTAGAAACAGCACTCTCTGGAAAAGAAGCTACGAAACATCAAGAGCAATAACATAGACCGAAAACAACATTCTTATAATAACGTACGTTTTGCATTACGGCTCTGCAGAACTCTACAAACCAGCAAACTAGCGGAAAGAAGAAAGCGGGATGTTTGCCTACTCGTGAACTCGACGTACCACGGATTTATCAAGGGGGAGATGAGACCGACTGAGGTGGATCAGGGCATTAACTAATGAAACAACAATGCCTCCGACCGGGTGGTCCTAAGGTTGGAGTCCCGTCGATGGCAGGATTTTCGACATTAGCTAGATCGAATTCAGTTCCTGACTGGAGGATAATTCTGGCAGCCGGCTGTTCTAATTTATAGTTTTTCCTAACTAATGGTCCCCTTACAAATGTACTAAACTGTACGCCACCAAACGGACCACGGGCCGCGCGCGATCTTTCCTTCCTCTTCTTTGTCCTATCTTCACCTCCTACTTACACACTCTCACTTACATGCGCTACACTACCAGACATGTCGGGAGACAAGTTGGGAGCTTAGAACTTGTCCCGACTAGGGTAGTGTTCCACTGGAGGGAAATACCTGGAAGTGGAAAACCCTGCAAGCCGGCGTGTAGTTCGGTGTCGGATCTCACCATCTCGCGACGGAAGAACGCCGCCACCTCCCGTTATTAAAAAACACGCACCACACTTACGGGACTAATAACCATAGCAGCTGGCGCGCGGAAACACGAAATAATTAATCAACGGCGAGGCGGCTTTTCGGCCGCGTATCTGGGGCAAATTTGGTACTGCGTGTCTGCTCGGCGCGGCGGGCCCCGCCCCCGCCCTCCGCCCTCCGCTCCGCTCAGGGCGCGGGGTCGAGGAGCGCTGCTCTTCGGCGCGCAGTTTGCCCATCGCTCCGAGAGCCCGGAGACCCCTCCAGGGGGCAGCAACAAGCGGGCGAGACGGCCTTATGTGAGCCCAGAGGCGCGATCGAAGCGGCCGTCCTGGAGGGCAGAGATTCTCCACTTCGCGAATCACGCGAAAAGTGGACGGGATGAAAACGCACGATGCAGTTGAACATCGTTGGTTGAACACAATGACTAGGACCGTTCTTTGTCTCCCGTTTTAGAGATTTCGTTGTCAAAATTGATTTTTTTTTTTTTTTTTGGTTTTACCCGCCAGTGAATCGCAATAGGGAAACCTGTCCGAAAATTACATACCCTAAAGAAAAAAATGCTCTAGAGGCTATAATAATTACGTTGAAACATTTATTTTATATGAGATTTCTAAAACAAGAACAGAATGAGAAGAAAAGAACAACATATATTTTATATTTAAAATAATGATTTTTTGAAAACGTTCCAGTGTGTCATTTTATTCTCAATGTACGAGTAATCTTGCTATGAGAGCTAAAGACATGCAGAAATCTCACTTCTTATTTACATATGATTGTCGATCACTCGATCACACGTAGGTTCCTACCAATTCTACAAAAATAATTATAGTAGCAATAATAATAATAGTAATAATAATAATAGTAATAATAATAATAATAATAAAGAAAAATGTGATAAATAAGAGATAATTAATATCAAAGTCAATAATAATTTCAATTAATGTCAAATAATAGTGTCAATTGTGATAAAGGCAAAAAAGGGAAATTTTAGATTATTCTAAATACTCGTTTGGTTAAAATGGCATAGTACGTCATTTCATTCCAGTAGCGGGTATGTCTTTACCTATAATTAATTTGTTCATTGAGTAAACACTGGAATACTTATACTATACTAATAGCTAATAGCATGCTAATACTAAAGCTAATATACTAATAGCAAGCACGCGTACATGCAGGTATGAAATGTACTGGAAGTAATCAGAAAGAAAGTATTCACTGGTCTTATCTATAATAAATGTACTGAATGACTCCGAAACGATGTGAATTATCACAGAAAAGTTGTCGCAAACGTATGACCCACAATAATTTTGGTTTTCCTGATAACAAGAAAAGAACTACAACATTCCTGTGTATATTATTATTATTATTATTATTATTATTATTATTATTATTATTATTATTATTATTATTATTATTATTATTATTATTATTATTATGAGAGCCCGTTACAATTTCGTAGAGGCCACAGGCCTCCGGTTGCCAGGTGGGTTACACGAGTAATTAATTCGGGAACTTCCTTATACAGACGCTTTTTACACACAAAATCAGAAAATGTAACACTGTTCACTTTATCACTGTCAAATTTAACACTGTTCATTTTGATCACTACTTAAAGCTAATTAGCTAGCACTTCAGCTTACTATTTTCTGCGTTGGCACTTATCAAGTTAGTGAGAAATTGAATAATCTAGTATACGTTCATTGTGAGAAGAAATAAAAGAGGTCATCGTCAACATATTATGACCTCTTTTATTTCTTCTCATGACGTCGACAACACCACATCAGAAATCCCACAATTTACGTTCATTGTGTTGGGTTTAGATATGGTCTCCCACTTCTGACGATCCTTTGCCGAGACCATTGGCTGCCAAACGGAATTTTCAATTCGTCCGACCACTTCTTCTTCTGCCTGCCGACGATTCGCTTTCCAAGTCTTGGATCCCAAGCAGTGATTCGGTGAGTCCAGTGGGTATGGGGAAGTCGCATGAGGTGACCTGCCCAACGCCATTTCAGATGTCTAACATTGGTTTCAACGTCATTAATTTGTGTTGCCTTTCTTATGTTTTTATTTCGTATTCTACTTGCCAGAGTAATGTTTAAAATTTTTCTTTCCATTTTTTGGAGGCAGACATTAATAGAATGTGTTTTTTATGTGTGAGTGTCCATGTTTACGAGTCCAAGAGTATGTGTGAGTGTCCAAGAGTTTACGATTCCTCTCTTTATTTGCAAGCTGTAGGATTTGAACAAAATAATGAATTTTCACCCCAAAATGTTGGCCATGCTGCGGAAATTCGTCTGGTTAATTATTTTTTTATTATTATAGAAAGACAATAATTGTCGCAGATATACACATCAATCCACATATTTAATTTTTTTCTGAACTAACAGAAATTTTATCTTTTGTGCTATTGGTCATGACCTTTGATTTTCTGAGATTTATTTACAGATCTACTTCCTTGCTAATAATCAGAAGTTCAGAGAGTATTGCTCTGGATGAATTGGCAATTAAAACAATGTCATCCGCAAACATAAGTTTAGATAATTTTTCCCATCAATGTTAATTACAAATTTATCCGACATTTTATGTAGAATATCTAGCAATAAATTGATAAATAATTTAGGGGAAATAGGATCTCCTTGCCTTACTCCTCGTCTCAAAACAAATTCTCGACCTTCAAGATCAACTTTAATTTTTGCATGGCCTAATAAATATATTTTCCTTAGTAATATAAATGAATTTGTCATCTACTCCAATTGCTTTCAGTGTTTGTAAGATATCCAATTGCTCTACATTGGCTTTTGCAAAGTCAATGAAGGCGACATACGTAGTCAAGTTAAATTCTTGTGTTTTCTCTATGAGTTGGAACATTGTAGATGATGAATGGCACAGTAACCGGCTCGGAAACCTGCTTGTTCCTCCGGTTGATGTTATCAACTGTCTTGTTTCATCTGTCAGAAATTATTTTCGAGAATATTTTGAAAATATTTGACATGATGCCAATCGGCCGGTATTTGTCAATATTTTCTCTTGAACCTTTCTTGTGAAGAGGTATTCGATTTACATTCTTCATGTAATTCTTTTTCTTGCAGCACGTTTTTGAAAATAATTGTTAGTGGCAATGTTAGTACTTCAATTTCAAATTAAAGGTATTTATTTATTACAAGGAATCTTCTCCGGAACATTTATTTGGACTGTTTCAAAATATGTCTGACTTTGCTTGGTAAGATTTCTGGGACGTGAGAGTAGTGTTTTAAACGTCTTAGGAAGTCTTCGATCAGTGCATGACATTTTATCTTATCGTTTTGTAAAACTTTTCGCAGAATTGTATGGTTGTTTCTATGACTTTAAGTCTTGATGGGGCAACAGTGCCATCAGCCATTATTAATGCAAGGATGGCCCGCAAAATCGTGAAGCGTTCCTGTGTATATTAACAACTCTTCAAACCTAACTTCTTCTTGCAAAGTACTGCTTCTGACAGCAATCGGAAAAATATGAGGCGTGTCATTGTACCAAGTATGTAATTTTAGGACAGGTTCCCCTGCGGAATTGAATTCTGATTGTTATCAAAAAGAGCGATTTCATTTTTTCCGCAGCTAGTAACATCTGCGTTTTATCTTAGAAAAGGAATGAAACATCGATTTGCTATAAATAAACATTTAAATAAAAGACTGAACACTTATTGATGCATTCTATTTGTAATTATGTTTCACAAAGCGTGTTTTTATCATACTTTAAATAGTTTGGTTAAGAAAAACTGTAAGTTTCCGCAACAACATTAAAAAAAAATCATCAATATGAACCACTGTTTATTTCTCTTATTGGTACGAGTAATATCCTTATACTTATATATCCTCATTTACGACAAAATTTGAAAAAAGGCAGCGATAAAAAACATTTAAAAAATTTGTTCATCAATAGGAACCACTGTTTATTTTACTGATTAGTACGTGTAATACCCTTATACCTATTTATCTTAATTTACGTCAAAATTTAAAAAAGACAGCGATAAAAAATGTTGATTTTCGCAAAAAGGAACAAGTATATTTATAATGTACTACAAGTTGGTTGATAGGTTTCTTTAAACATTTATAACATTTTTCGAATTTAAATTTGTAATTATTTTTTATAAAAAATGTAATAAAATAAAAAGAGGCAATATTTTGTAAATCAGGGAATAATTTTCACTTACAAGCTTAAAACATAAAAAACAAAATGCGGAAAAAATGATTTGGCAAAATGTGATACATATATCTTGTCCATTGGTGAACCAATAAGATGAGACAAAATCAGATATTAACATTTAGGGATAGTGGGAAACTTGTTTTAGCTGGTGCAGCTTATCTTGTCATTGCCCCAGACATTACATTTTACTTTATTTCGTATAAGAGTAGTTGTCAGTTTAATTAAACAATTAGTCTTTTATTCTGTTATTTTAAGCATCATATCTTTTAAGACAACCAGTCTTAATATGTAACCTATTTAATATGTAATCTGTAAACTGTAATTCATATAATTTTAATGATAGTTGTTTTATATTGCAACTTATTTTATATCTATAATTAAAATTACATGAAATACAATATACCGATCACGCATTAAATAATTCTACTGATTGTTTTAAAACATAATATACTGAAAACAACAGACTTTATAAAGAATCAATAAAACTAGTAAACAAATGAATTAGTCTTTTAATCTCAGCAAACAACTACATCAAAGATGTTAACACTGATGTGCTAGATGTCATCACTAGCTTCAGTTAAATATCCGCTGTGGTCAAGAAAATTTGTCTATTTCAAAAACGTCCTTGCACAGTACAGTAGGAAAATCATGTCCTTTTTTACGAGGACAATTTTTATTTAGGTACTTAAATTATTTCTAGTTAAAATTATAAATTACTTTTATTAAGATTCTATAAAGTACTGTTGATAATTAAAATACTAAATTACAATACATTTACAATATATTAGAAATAAAACCAAAAATGAAAACTCTAATGAAAGATGTAGAAAATGTCCAAGGTTTCTTAAAAAACAATGAAATTAAAGAAGTGTAACAGTATAAAAAATATATGTTTTACATGTTGAACATATAAGAAATATTACATAAAAAGAAATTTTATAGTTTTGAGGCTTCTCGTACAAACAATTTTAAAATTATTTTTTTAAAAAGAGTTAATACTCCATAAAGCTATGAGACCTAAATGACTACTGAATGAAATGAACTACTAAGAAATGAAGCTCAAATATAACAACAGAAAAAATACCATTAGGAAAAAACAATAAGAATGCTCAGAAAAATTCCCTCCAAAAATAGAACTTACCAGTCCCAGACACTGACAATGAGGGAACTAATGCAGTGGAGATTCTTTCATGATGGCCACAGTACTCTCTCATGCTGCCCCACAACCGCGTTTCATTTTTTTTTTGTTTTACTTTCGCTTCATTCTCTCTTTCTCCACGCCATTTGTATTGGCTGCCCATCTACTCCCGTTCTCTGCGGCATTACAGTCCATAAAAGGCTGAAGCCCTCTTCAAAGAAGCACTTTGGGAGATTACGAGATCGGGAAAGAGCACGCGGGCTAGGCGATCAGTTCCATGGCGAGCTCTCGGAGAAAGACGGAATGTTCGAGCTCAGTCCCTGTGGAGAGCTCCAAAGTATTCGTCAGAACAATTGACTATCACGACGTTTAATGCCACATTGACAACCCTACCTTCGCCTCAACGGCGCATCGACGAATTACTGCCGATACGCCGTTGGTTGATTGATTGATTGATTAATGTTTACGGACTCGTCAACGGCTAAGGTCGTTAGTTCTGAAAGTGTAGTACGTGTTTTTGTCGCGGGAGGTGGTGATCATCCGCCGCTGGATTGCGAGATTCGGCGCCGACCTACCGTCGGCTTTCGTGGCTTTCCCCAACCAGGTAACTCGCTCCAGAGGGGCACCGCCTCAGCCGGAACCAGCTCTCAGCTGCCGTCCGGTCTCTCGGCATGTGTGGTAGTGTAGTGCATGTTAGTGTAAGTGTGTAAGGGGTGAGAATAGGACAAGGAAGAGGAAGCAAAGATCGCGCGCGGTACATGGCCCGTTTGTTAGAGTACTACTTCTGCATTCGCCTGGTGTTTATCGGAGAAACAACGGAAAACTAAGCTGTTGATGTTCAAATTGAAGAAGAATGACTTTGACAACTTCTGAAACTAATCACTAATGGCCATTAAGCGTGACTGAGGCGCCATGGCAAATCGGTTAACTACAGATATTTGACATCAGATCAAATGGTAACGTTTTAAAATGTACCATTGGCATACGTATGAGAAGTGGTATATTAAACTTTTAGAAACGGAGTTTTTTTCCTTCTGTAATACTAGCGGTACGGACTTTTTTAAATAGAAGAATAGTATTCTGGGCTTCCTTGGTTAACCATAAGAATGCATGTATTTTTAAAGGACTGCAAGAATAAAATCAGTATATTATCAGTATATCATCATAAATCAGTAAGCATAAAAGCATTATATCTACAAGATAAAATTGTAAAGACAAGGAAAAAACTAGTCAATCACAAGCACATAACACAAACAATGACACGCAATACGTCACTTGACCTATTTCAATCCATGAAGACTTTTATTTCCCTGTACGTTTAGGAACAGACAATATAATATTTGATGAATATGTTCTGATTTCTGATCGACAGTTGCAATTATATACCCATTACGATTCGTATCAGAGCAGTGGCAAATACACACACAAAAAAGTTACTGTTGCACAAAGGGGTAATCAATATTGTATCATTTAATAACGTAATCACTAATGATGAACGATGTACTAGTTGTATATGTAAGTAAAGACCAATAACTCATTACACAATTGTCTCAGGTTCTATTAAAATTACAGATAATTAAATAAATAACTATTCATTAAATTACCACACTATTTTATATTAACAATATCTGAACCCATGAAATTAAATCGCACAAAAAGAATTGAAAAGTTGCAACCGAAAATTACTATATTTGCTCTATAAGGGAAATCGAAAAACTCCAAAATATTGTTTCATGTCGTTATTATTCTGTCGTTATTAAATGTTGAAATGAAGGAGCTTTCAAAATTCTAGAACAATACAGTGACTCTGCTGTGTGAATACACAGTTAATCTGGTTTCTGAAAATGTAATTGAAATATTTCTTTACCAACACCTACACATGTATGTTGTAAAGGAATGTTGTAGGATTATCCTACTATCCACTTTAATTTAAAAACGTATTGCATCACTTATAAGTGAAGAGTTTTTTACAAGAACCAAACTAGTCCAAATTCGAGATTTTTCAGGAGCGACGAAAAACTTCATAACGTAGACGTGCATAGTAATGAATTTATGATATTCCCCCGCCTTGCATCCTGCAATGTATATCACACTTGCCGAAAGTAAATGCACCAACAGAGAGTGCCAGGGAATAACTTAGTGAAATATCTCAAAATATGGAATTTTGGACTTGTTTGGTTCTTGTAAGAAACCCCTCAATTATAATCACTGAAAATATTTTGTAAAGTGTCACACATGTCAGACAACTGCTGGACATTGTATTAATTTATACACACTCACTGACCTTCGCATTTAAAAACAATCAATCTTCGAACTTAAAAAAACTCACTACCTTTGTTTCGCCAACTATAAATTGATGATACAAGGATATCCTTGAATTGTATTGTACTGTAATTGTGCAATAGTTGGTCTTGAAAATGATATAACGATATAATGGTGAGCAGATAAGTATTTATTTATTAATTTTAGTATTATTAGCGTACCCGTGAAAGAACTCTCTCATGTTAAACCCCACCCTCTTCCCTATTTTTCCCATTTCTATATTAAGCCTGTAATATAGAATATATATATATATATATATATATATATATATATATATATATATATATATATATATACTAGCTGAAGTACCCGGCATTTCTATATTAATTGTAATATAGAATATATATATATATATATATATATATATATATATATATATATATATATATATATATACACACACAGACACACACATTTCAAGACCTTATCCTCCGTCACTTGTTCTATATGTCTCCTTGTAATTGATACACCCCTGTCAATACAAACTATTCTTATTTAACGTTATTACTGTGCAGAGAGGTACACTCGTGTATTTCAGGAATGTTTCTTTGAAGCATTTGGCCTCAAAATTGTAGTGATTAAGGTCCTAGAACGTCTCGTTTAGGAATTATTTAATGATATAGATAAAAAAAATAATGCGGCCGAGTGTTACGGGTTGCATTTGACATGAATATTTAAATGCGTTAAAAAAAACAACAAATCCTTCATAGTTTTAAAGTCAAAGTGCAATTAGTCACGTCTCCGTAAAATTCTCTTTCTTTAGAGACCTCATTTATTAATATTGGTTGCATATGAGAGCCGCAACAGAAGTTAGTATTTATTCTACTGAAATAATATAGGAGATTATTATTGAAATGTAAGCTCCTCGGGTGCTTACATTGCTATTATTGAAATGTAAGCTCATCCATGGACAGCGCGTTAGCTTTCCGTGGTGCAATCTCTTGTTCGATTTCAATTCGGGGCAGATATAGAGCTGTAGCTTTTCGTTACAATTGTCTCTGTTTTTACAGCTCTATTTCGAAAGAAAAGCTCAGGCAGACCAAATATGCTGGATATGGTGAAGGATGTACGATGTACTTCATGCTTGCCAAACGACTCACTTACCCCCGAGGGTAGATAATTAAAAGCAGGAACCTGGCCTGCTAAAACCGCTAGCTAGCAAAAGTCGGATTAAACACATCCTAAACTGTCAAATGCGTAGATACATTACAATTTAATTTTAACTATAAAACCGTTAATAAGTGCAGATGATAGCACATCTAGGACCCGCTACCTTTCATTTAAAGCAAAAAAATCACGAATTTTGGCTGAGTAAAATGTTCAAATTATTTTCTAAACGAAAAATTCTAATGTTTTGAACACATAGATAAGAAATTGAAAATTTGAAGTACGAAAAGATGTAGAAAGAAATATAATATCTTCAGAAGCCCTTGCTTCAAATAGGTCGTGTAAACATAGTATAAATACCTAATATACAGTACAAGATTTTCCATGCGAAATATTAATACAATAGGTAAAAAAAGCATGCCAAGGCGAATACAGTCAGTGAAGAAATGAAACTAAACAAAACCTAACATACAATTAAAGAATAGATATTGAACTTGTAGCTTTTTATATTATATTGTATGTCAATCATAAACACTACTGAAGGTTACATGGATGCATACATCACTGTCTAATAGGAACCTTTATGATCATAGACAGAAGCAGCAAAAAAGATGAACGCACGCTCTGCGAATGGTTGTGGGACTCCTTGCATAATTGGAAAGAGGACCCTCTTCAGTAACCATCTACTACTTTAATAAGAGATGGTCAGAGTTGACTGTGGTACTGCTCCGGCTTGTTACCGATCGGATAAATCAAGGAAAACTTCCGATCAGAGCTCCCGACCGCTAGAATTCTCTAAAGGTTTAATTCGACCTAACTACTAGCTAGTGTTGAAAATTCTCCACCTTAGACTGTCAACAATGTCTAGGACTCGCCAAGGATGCGGCAGAAGCAACGATCTTACAGCTCTGTTATCGCAAACGAGTTTTGACTTAAGGTATAACTAAACAATGAAGTGTAATAGTGTAATACGTGTTCAAAAGTACGATACTAGTTAAAAATGTTATTTCAGAAGTTCTCAAAAGTTATATGACAATAATTGTCCTGTTTAACTTAAGTCATTCTTTTTATATTTCCTATTAGAAATACGATATACATATTTTATTAAGAGAGTACACTACCTCACCTGACCTTTAATGACCTAAGCATTCTCCATTTATTACGCAGTACGCGATTTAATAGAAGCCACTCGCCTCTTTTAGACCTAGACTATTAATCAATGGTTGCGTGACACCAATGATCAATACGCTCATTTCACCTCACGTTCGGTGCAATAGGGCATGCCTAGAACTGGTATAATCAACACTGCGAGGATAGACCAGGGTCCACAGGGCGCACTTGAACATTCCGCCCTGTAAAACCTTTATGTAACGCAAACGTTTTGGGGAACTTATGAAGCAACTGTTTTTAGAATTACTTCTAATGAAAAGTTCTAAATCTGATACCATTCTTGTTCTAGTATGTATTTCTTTAAACAAAATATTCCCGTCTTAAATTAAATTACACCTTTCTATGAAATTAGGAAAACGCAGACTTTTGTTGACTCAAACTCAAATTTGGAATCCTATAAAATTTTATTTAAAAATACGTGTAAAGTTTTCCATTTAACTATCAGAAAAAATAGTCATTAAGATACCTTTATTCTTAATAAATGTTTTTAAGATGACGAAAGGTCAGAGCACTCATTACATCAGAGAGGAGGCATTTTAATCCTTTATTACAACCTTTTATTTGGAGCGAATGGGTGACGTGTAAGGCATATTACAACGGCGCTAGTGAGAAGCCAATTTCAAACAATTTATCGCTCCACTTGGTCCGGATGTCCATATGGATACTCTTAGCGCTAGCAATTAGGGGGTCGTGACAGCGTAAGGGGCAAAGCGCTTTGTAATCGAAGTAGATCGCTCGTTTATACCTTGGAGAGGAACTTAGCTGCTATAATCCATCACAGCTCTCAGCACCACTCATCCTCTTGACGGAGGAGTATAAGGTCGTTGATGGTAAGGATGAAGAGTGGAATTTAATGCTAAACGTAACGAAAGTATTAAGAAACATAATATAAAAATTAGAACTCACATTCGTTTAAGTTAGAACGAATATTTACTTCCCAATACCTCAATTTATTCTCTCCAATTAGAAATCTGATGGCTCACAAGTAATCAAATTATACACTATCATACAGTTTGAATCATTTTTTAGACAATTGTATGTAATTAAAGCTGATTATATTTAGTATTCAATACAACATAATATATTGACCACACAAGTTTTTCCAGGAGATCGATTATTATCGTTTACATGTTATTGTCATTTTCCTTATTATCACATCTAAAACATATCACTTTAATTCATAAATCACAGAATATCTGGCGGCAGCGAGTCTTTTGTTTGTCGATGTAGTTTATTTCAGCGCGGTTCCCTTCCTTTTAACGACGTGTAGTGAAATTTGATGAGACTCAATTTCAGAGCACTTCTTGTTTTGTAATAGCCAATTTTCCATGAAGTGAGATACTGTGCGGCGAAATAAAACGATGAAGACTTGCAAAAACTCACTTTGCAAAAAATGATTTTTCGTGTCCTATATAACGACTTTACCCCGTAGAGTGCCATTCACGCAGTGTCCTCTAATCCAATTCCGAAGTCCCTATGTAGTCTTGCTACCCAGCAGATTACAAGCGTGTTCGTTCAGTTGCAATCTCGACGCTACATGCTCAACGAATTGGTGGAATTCTCCTGTCTCTTTTACACTATCATCTGCGTTTGAATTACTCTTCATACATCTCATCAAATAAATATTTATGGGTGGTAGAAGCATTTTTCAAATATTTCTTGCTATACTTACGTAGTACGTGGTAAAACGAAAGTATTTTCATGCTGTAATGAAAAGTGGCGATTTTCCGAGAAACTAAGTAAAACTAATATTGTGGGACCTTGATGTTGCCATTTTTAAGTGAACATGTGAATTACCAAGTGAATCGCGCGGCAAATTTCATTTAATTTCACCGTTTTAACGCATTTTTTAAAATAAATTTGCAAAAACCTACGAAAAATATTCCTCGGAACTTATTAAATTTGAAGAATTAGCATTTCAAGTGAATGCGGAGAAAACAAAACTACGAGTAATGCTACAGAATGAATGAAAGTTCTTCGACTTACGACATTTACGCTCTTATGTGTGCAAATACCGATTTTCAAATGAATGTGACTAACAACTTAATCTTATTAAACTTAAACACCTTATTCTCATAAACATACAAAACAGACGCCATTTAATGTTGTGACATACCAGATTGTCACCAATATAAAATTCAGCGACTTTTATTAAAAATAACACGTTATTAGCAAAAAGACGCTGGTTGTCATGGTACCGGAGTGCAAGATATCCATTAGCTAAAAAGGGGACGATAAGTAGGATCCGTGTGTTATTGGTCAAAAATAATGACGTAGATGACGCCACGAGGTAGATTGCATAATTTTGTTTGAAACAAGAGAGAAAAAGATGAAAAAAGTTGACGTGTTGAAGTAGGATAAAAAAGATATTCATTCGAGCTCTCGACACGATAGTGATCGCATCAGGGTGCTAGATACATGGCAGTTTATTTGAACATGGAAAATTTACGCGAGTTCGGACGTGGTGATTTGTCGTTGTTAGTATTCAAAAGATAGAACCCAGAAATTGTTTTATACGAAATGAACAGTGAATGCCAAAAGTGGGACTTATACATTTTATTAAGCGGGCAATGATAATCGAACTTAGTCTCCGATGATAGGAACCCGATGATAACTTGGTGAACTTAAGTGCTGTTAAAATATCAGCATATAAGATTTTGCTTAGGTAATGAACAATAAGGAGTATTAGAACTTGTAGCAATTCAGGCAGGTGAATGGGGATGGAAAGTCAATGGATAAACAGTGTACATAGTGGTTTATGAGAAGAAACGACAAGATACGGATTTGGTCGGTAGCAAGAAAGAAGATTGGACGAGGCCCATTGCTGAAGTCTACGGGGAGACATCCTTTCCCAGGACAGCGCCCAAGATTCTCATGGATAACAGGTTCTATAGCGCTATAGTAAAGGTCATGACCAAAAAGAATGTTATGCTTTATTTTAAAATAAGTTACTAAAAATTATAAATAAATTTGTTATTTTCTATTGATGAAAGCTGATTATCATTTGTATCATTTGTCGTCACGTGCAATCCAGTAGAAGGTTTAAATTTTGCATTTCAGATTCCACGCTTCTCCGTATGGGGGGCGAATTAAGTAATCGTAAGTATTCACGATTATTTCGGTAAAGAACCCGCCGATTGAGTCAGCAACGAAGTTATAAGTAAATATAATTTGGGAGCTCATTATCGTAACCATTTCCTAGCGCCCATATATTTATTAGAAATTCGGAAACAGGTTACAGAAATTTGAGGGCAGCAAGGCGGGTATATGGGTGGGTATATTTCAATGTTTATGTAGATTTGTATACAAAACGATTAATAGAGCAGTTGCAGTAGTAGAAATGAACACAAATTACGAGTTTTAATCTCTTCAAAAATTAGGGGAGAAAAATATGGAAGAATTAAGCAATTCCGGAGAAGAATCAAACGTATTGTGGAAGATTTTAGATCAGAGTTTTCGGAAAATTGAGAACGATCTCACATTAGGATTGAAGAATAACGCATAAGAACAGCTAACAGGCAATATTTCATGTGCATTTTTGCGCATATTATCAAAAAAGAAAAAAAAAGTGTAGCTGTACTAAAGTCAAACTATTCGCATCATCAAAACATGCAAGTATTTTTTACGGTGATAATAATTTTGAAATTGCAATATTACCGGTTCATATTGAGATATACAAAATTTCTCTACATTAATTTCTGGGAAGGATCTTAGCGTCCGGCTTGCTGGGTCAATGGGTCACGATATATTATAATCCTTATTACCTTTATAATGGATTATAGGATCCGCAGACTATACAGCGCTGCTGGGAATCTGAAATAGAATGATTCTATTCCTAGTTCATTACTGTTTGGATTGACTAAATGAAAGATAACTTTCTTTTCTGAAGAACAAAATTTAACAAAGTTTATTGTTACCTATTTAGCAAACAATTTAGTGAATTTAACAAAATGATTTTGTTGTGCCTTGGATCAAGATATCTTTGAATTTACAGTTTTATACCGCGGTTAACTTATCTATTCTTCGTTGATGTCCCTCGTAGACTTCTCAGTCGAAATATCTTGCGAGCTTGCCGTAGTCCAAAGTCCCAAGAAGTCCTCTTCTGCCCCTATCCAAACTGGTCTCAAACTATCAAAATTATCAGTCCCGATTACGTCCTATGACATAGTCCCGAAATCTATAACTCGATTACCACTCCCGACAAAGTCCCAATTTATGCATCAATATTACTTCCACATGTAATATCTGCAATATCATTTACTGTCCTTAAAATTTCACGATCTGATAACCCGACTCTGACTATCTGCACTACACTCGCTCCCTCTCACGAACCTACGATCAGTTCAGACACGCGATGCCGGTCAGAATGAAATCTTCCTGCATGATTCACCCTCGAAGACTTCGTATTAAACTACCTTCCTCTTTTTTCATAACATTTGACCGTCCTTCTCTCACCCAGCCAATCCATACGTTCGTTATATTTTGGTGTAGCTGACCTTTCGATCGTCTAAACTTCATCGCCCAATCCCAAATTTTCTACTTTCGGCATCCAGCCACCTCTTAATGCATTTTCCACCATATAGTCTACAAATAAATGTTTGTTTATTTTCATGTGACATATCGGTATGTCA